>JAQIXW010000056.1:0-62036 GCA_034700685.1 Willowsia buskii | reverse complement strand
ATTTAAAACATGCATAATATTCCTTGACGTTGACGCGACTGCGACGAAGATTGTTTATGTTTTATGCGATCCACATTTGATTTCCCTACTATGATTTTAAAACCTGTTGTGTAATGTAGCAACTTTTTTTGCTCAAGGTCGTCAGCTGTAGAATTGTAATTGTAGGCCGTCAGCTTTTATCTGCGCTTTGTGTTAGCAGTTCCAAAACAGCGCATTCCAAGGATGACTCCATTGGCAATTGTGTCTGTGTGGCATGATGTGGATGATTTTTCAGACAACCGGTGAACTGTGCTTATTATAGCAGAAAGAATTTCATCTAGTTGATGAAGGCACAAAGACACATGTATTGTGACGATGAGCCAAGAAAAGCAAAGTAAATTTTTTTATACGAGCGGCATAAATGTTTTTTGCATATTTACATACTTACATTTTGCATACACACATTTCTCGATGACGGAGAGAAAACCCTTTTACAATCATAGTTTTTCAACATGCTGTATATGAATATATCATCAGTCATTTTAGCCAGAGATTTTGGCTCCTGGTTTAGTCAGCGAGTGACACAATTATATCTTTTGTCTATATACTTTCTATTACTACCAGAGAAATAAACCAAAGATTATATGATGCATGTAAATATAAATATATGTGCATAAACATAACGCATAAATATGGCACATGTTTGTATCGATGGCCTGACACAGTGTCTTAAGTAGAGCAAGCAAGGACACGCAAGGCAAAAATTGCTATTAAATGATCGTTTTTCTTGGTAATAATGTACTACATATAGCATTGCCTATGATTCATAGGCATGCATAATCGGTTCTAGTGTCCTTTATGCAAAAAAATACATATTTAATATTAGTGTGCTAATTTCTGATATGCAGTACAGAGCTTCCATATCTAGTATATTCGCGTACAGGAGATTCAAGTAGAAATTAATTTATTTACTCGCACATCTTTAACCCTGTTTCAAATACCCATATATACCGTAACAGTGCTGAATTATATTTACTTGAGAATGCACACATAATTAACACATATTATGATTCGTATAATGTAAGCATTCATTCATTCATTCATTATGATTCAGTATAATGCTTTATTTTTATCCGTTGCTAAACTAATTATCTTTTGGAAACAAAGATATGCCGGTTGGGTTGGACTATAGCCATTCATACAATTTCGCAATGAAATTATCTGTTCTATGATTAAATATATTATTGACCTATATATATCTTTATATAGGGGCAGCATGGTCGCCTTCTGAAATTCATATTTTGTTGATTGACCTTGAATACGGCGTCTGCTCGCTAGCCGCCAATGATAATGAAGATTCACATAGGTAGCAATTAGGGTGTTTTGATGAGAAATAAAGATTGAAAACTAGTGATAACCAGCCTATATCAATGAACGGAACGTGTAATACTGGTAGCACAATTAAATGGACAGTTTCACGTGTTGGGTCTTACTATAGTCGCTATCAGCTCTATTTTATATTCATGAAGCAGACTAAATATTGAGTTTTTTGATGATTTCAGAGGGTGCCGAAGCATGGGTGACACTTGCCACAAACGATTCGTACGCCATGGGCGCCTTGGTAGTGGCCAGGTCCCTGAGACGTGTCAACACATCGAAAAAAATTGCTGTTATGATCACTCCTGGTGTTTCAGGAGCAATGAGGTAATGACAAACATAAATTCCTATACCCCTCAGCTTGTACACAGAAGATATGAATAAGATTTTTTATGTACAAAATTATACTGAAGAATCTCAGGAACCATTTTGCTCCATCAATGATGAAGCAATTGAATGCTTATTAGTATCCTTTAAGTAATTAGTGTAAATTATCTTTAGTCAACGAATTGTGGATGTGTTGGCGTGATGTGTTAAACAAGAAGTATAGCTATAAATATATTATAATTCTTATGATTGTGCAAACTTAATGCATGATTCTTGTTCCTCACAGAGATGTACTGACTGATGTTTTTGATGTTGTCACTGAGGTGAATATCCTCGATTCAGAAGATGCAGCACACTTGGCACTGCTTGACCGACCCGAGTTGGGTATAACGTTTACGAAGATCCATTGTTGGAAGCTAACGCAGTTTTCTAAATGCGTATTTTTGGACGCAGATACTCTGGTACTGTGCATACAAACTTTTTCAAGTGATTTCATAACTTGTTTATAAGTGTATTGGTGGTTGGATGGTCGACACAACCAAGCATAGTTTTGCATAATGCAAGGCTGTATTATCCTAATCTTAAGCATTACTCAATCGTGTAAAAAATGCAAGCTTAATCAATCATACATGTACACCCTCAAAGTTCAAACTGATTGTCAGAAGAGCCGAAAAAGTTCTTTGTAGTGAATGGACTGTTGGTCACGCTTTCCATTCACCACTTGTGATGCTATTCATGTTCTTGATACGGCGAACATTATATACATCCCCCTCAACTTTTTAAACCGGTATTTGATGATGTAAGATCATGCATCTGCTAGAAATTTACGCAACGATGCAAGCGCTATAATCTAAACCAAGACTATACAATGAGAGAATATTGTTATTACAACATTATTGAGCATTTATGTTTAGAGACGACATATAACGGGAAAACAACTCTTTGTGTTCTTTAAAATGATAATTGCAAGCCTCATATAGTTCTTTTGCTTGCTCCTAGTATATTGACTGACTATATAAGTAGCTAAAAATGTTTTCATAGGTAATTCAAAACAGCGATGAGCTGTTCGCTCGGGAAGAACTCTCAGCAGCCCCTGATCCAGGTTGGCCTGACTGCTTCAATTCGGGAGTTTTTGTGTTTACTCCATCACTTGAAACTTATGACCGTATTCACAGCTTCGCCAGGTCGCACGGTTCATTCGATGGTAGGTTAATTGGATGATTGAAATAAAAAGTGAAAGATAAGCCTATTCTGTATGTCGTATGTGTTGAATCGTTGAATGAATAATACCTGACTAAATGATTGACATAAATTGCACAATTTTACTCCAAACTTATTTGACACTTGCAAAAAATGTTACAGGTGGAGATCAAGGCTTACTCAATATGTATTTTAGTGGATGGTCGCAAGCGGATGCCAGCCGACGTCTTCCATTCATCTATAATATGGTTGCTTCAGCTTCTTACTCATATTTACCGGCTTTTAAAGTGTAAGAGCTCCACACAAGTTCCTTAGTTAACTATTATCATTCTAAGTAATCTTACGAATCACGGGGATAGAAAAAGTATATATACGAACTTTCTTACTCCTTTAACACTCTCTGAAATTCTTACATATTTTTGCTGATTTCCTTTCCTTTATTCAAGATTAATGCATTGAAAACCAGGTGCTTTGTCAGTAAAGTACTCCCTTTACTTTGCAATATGTAAAGAAGTCCGATTGATTAAATGTGTATGCTTTATTGTTTGTTAACTTTAGATTTGGACAAAATGTCAAAATTGTTCACTTCATTGGACAAGATAAGCCCTGGTTAATATACTATGACACATCCACTGGTTTGGCTCGTGCACCTGGCGGTCAGGAACATTTACAGGTGATCTTTGTCTAATTCCTATATGATATTCTTCATTATGAATTCGAATGCATTTTATCTGTATGGTAATGATTTCATGGCAAATTTAAATAATAGATTGACACCGTCTATGATCAACACAGTATATATTTGTTAATTTAAAAGAGATTTTCTTTCAATACAGGACTTACTTCAAGGCTGGTGGGACATTTTTCGTTCCGAGGTTCACCCCAGATTATCTACAGAAATGGTAACATAAAAAACATGCAAATATTTTATTATTACGCACTTGATTACGCATAGTCACTGCGAAAGCCACTCAAATTCAAAACTACCTTGCGAAATTTGCAAAGACAAATAATAATTAAATGCACAGTCTTCTGTTAGCTCTTTGCTCAACCGCATATATTATCACAATTTTTAAAGAATCTTTTTCCTGAAATGTTTGAATTGAATCATTGGTTGGAAAAACTAACATTTTTTATGTATGCCGGTTGAGGTTATGGAACATTTTTTCAAAGTCGGTTGTGATGTTTTGTGTTCTTCTATATACTTAAGTATTAACTGTCTTGAACCGTATTTTATAACTAACTCTGCATTTTTGTATTGGTGATAAGTAATTTTATTTTGTCCTCATATAAGTATGCACTCGTAATCATACAGGGTGGTGGTCAAAACCAATCTGCTACAATGGTAGAACAGGTACAGGCCTCTTTCTCACAAATATTCGTGTCTGCAGAGCCATCGGCTTCTCATTTTTCGTTTCACCAACCCCCACCTCCTCCTGTTAACTATCCTCCCCCTCCTGGAAATTATTATCAACCTCCTCCACAATCCAGTCATAGTGAGCAGCAACAACAATCCCACAATTCCTTTATACCTGAAAACCAAGCAAGTAATGATAACCATGCTCCCCCACCCCCAGTCGACCAACCCCCTCCACCTCCTCCAGAACCCCCCCTTCTGGTAGCTATTCAAAGGTTCCCTCCAGATCATTTCTGGAGGGAGCCGCCTCCTCCACCCCCACATATTCCTGAATATAAACCACCACCACCACCACCTTCTCCTCCTCCTGTTTCTAGTCATGAGCATTTTGATCATGAACGCCATCACCATCACACACCACCTCAAAACACCTCCTGTCCTCCTCCAACTGATAACCAACAACATGGTCAGTCAGCAAATGCTCAAACCTCAACTGATGGAGGTTCAGGATCTCCCCAACAAGACAGCAATAGTTGTAATCATTCTAATCGCGAAGATTCCCACTACCCAAACAATGGCCCGAGACAACAGTACAAAGATAGCTCTAAGGGGCCATTAAGAGAGGAAAAGCAGAGAAGAAAGAAACGTTCAAAGCCTGTAAGTGTAATGCAAAGCACAGCAATCAGAACTAGATCAGTATTTTGGAAACCAAAAATATCCACGCTGCACTTCATCTGCAGCTGTAAAAATGAAGCCGTCTGCCGCAATAATGCAATGCAACAGCAAAAACAATCTGCGACTTCACTGTATTATTTGGGGAAATTGGGAATTACGCCTATTGCCAGTCTTTAACATTAAAATAGCTTTTGAAATTATTATTAATTCTAGAATAATGGCATTAACACAGTCACACAATGTATGATGGAGTGGATATGACAAATGAACACTATTTGCTTACTAATTGTTCTACTTTTTGGCATTCAAATTTCAATGAAATCATTGAGCCACAATAACCAGACGCCTTTTAGCCCACCACAGAATGAGCTGACCGAATTGACAATAATGTGAAAGTTATTTGAAAGAGCTGTTGTAAATGAATACAATAATTTTAACTTGACATTTACTGCTTGTGTGGTGATTGATTAGGGAAATATTCTAAAATGAAACAAGCATATTATTGTGATTATGTCTGAGTGAGTGTGGTTGTCAGTTTGGACTACTCTGATATTCCTGTCTGCCTCTTTATAATACTTTATCCTTCTGGAATTTCAGCTTTTTTTCTTATTTTATTGCGTAATTTGCTTTATGCATCAGCTTAGCATAATGCCAATATTTAGCTGCTTTGTACAGAATGTGGGATTCTAAAAACTTTACCTGTTTTGTTGTCCAAAATTAATTTGAAATCAACAATTTATGTAGAAAGGGATAGCCGCTGTATATGCAAAAATATCGCTGGAAGGAGGAAAGTCAATAGAACAAGTGGAATATGAAGACCAGATGAGAAAAATGGCTTGGGAGCAAGGTCATATTGATTACATGGGAAAGGATTCGTTCGATAACATTATGAAACGAATCCAAACATCCATGGCACAAACTAGTTAGTATAAAACAAAAAAACTATATCATTTAAAAAACGATGAGGTTCCAAATGGAAATGGTATAAATTTGTTCAACCCTATCAATCTTGTAGGTGTTCAAAAGCCACAGAGAAAGCAAACACCTCCACAACGAGAAGTACCACTTTCACCATCTCCTGCAACTGCAGCGCCAGAGCAGCTACCGCCAAAGCAGGAATCTGTGGAACCACCGCAACCTCCAAAACAGGAAGTTGTAGAGCCGACACCACCTCCAAAACAGGAAGCTGTAGAAACACCGCAACCAACTCCAAAGCAGGATGTTGTGGAACCGACACCACCTCCAAAACAGGAAGCTGTCGTGACATCACAGCCGCCTCCTCCAAAGCAAGAACCTGATGCGCCACCAAAACAAGAAGCTGTGGTAGCACCACAACCGCCTCCTAAACAAGATCCCCCAAGTCAACCAGAGGAACTAACCGCAAAAGCACAAAAGCAAACGGAAACAGTAGAAACGCCAGTTGTTGAAGAAAAGATTCAAGCGTCTTCAGTGCAAACTCAGGCTGCTCCTCCATCTTCTGAACAGACTGCACAAGAAGAGGATCGAAAAGCACAGGTGGAACGACAAGCTGTGGAGAAAAAGTTGGCGGAGCAGAAGATAGCAGCTGAACAAAAGCTGGAAGCTGAGAAGCAAGCTGCGGCAGCACGAGCTGCTGCCTCAGCGCCCAAGTCAGCCCCCAAAGCTGAGGAACCAAAGGCACCTCCGCGCAAAGGTAAAAAATAATCCCTCCTTCCTGAGAATCTACATAAAAACAAAACTTATTTCGTTTAAAAATCAGAAAGCTTTCTAAGGATAATTTTGAAATACTCGAGAAAAATTGCCAAAAACTAAAGAGATTTATATAAAATACACTCACATAACATTATACACACATTTAGAATTTTATAAAATGTATTTAGAAATACAATTATAGCGTTACAAATTTTCAGTGATTGATAACCATTCATTACACTACACGACAATCAATGTGCCATTGTTACAACAATGTGTGATTTTGATTTTACAATTGTATGTGTGCCAAAAAGTGAAAAATCTGAGCTTAAGAAGAGATTGAATTGTGTAATCTTTTTTTAAACAAAATACAAAACTTTTGATTATTTCTTCTCTTCAGAAACAAGTTTAGGAATATACTATTTTTCTGTACTAACACAATACAAAATATATACAAAAATATGTAGACTTAAATACGATATACTAATAACAAGAAAACCGTGTGTGTGAAACCAAAATTTTATATTAGAAGTAGATACCCTTATGTATAAAATGATAATAATAATATACGTAAAATTGAATTTAGAAATTGGAAACTACCGTTTTTTCTTTGATTTGTGTTTTTGCATGCTTTGCTAACTCCACTCTCTGAAAACTCTCGTGCTCTTGTGGTGCATCATCAACAACATGAAACAAACGTTGATCAAAAACTGCTAACTTCTGTGAACTACTTCTTAACCCCAAAAACTGACTGATGGTGATTAAATAATTTATGACTTTCTCAAATGAACAACTACTGTCAAAATGATATTCGGCAACTTCATTATTTAATGGCTGCGGTGATGCAATGATTTTTAAACTTTTAAACTGCTACTACTTTCGTTGTAAATACGGATGCGCCAACTGCCACCATCAACATTTCGTCCGCGTTTTGACTGCGCCCATTTTGTGCCGGTTTTTATCTGACGTGTGCATACTTGTCTATATGCAACAAACACGAAATATTTGAAATCTTGAAAATCTGGGAATGAACTCGGAAAACGCTGTTTTGAATGGTTATAACAAAAGAATCGTCCCAAAATGGACCACCACCAGCGGTAGTTGGAAATGCTTCCCCGTATGGAGTGGGTCTTGGAATATTGGGCGCTGCTGTGGTGCTGGTGTTCGCAATTTACGCTGCGTACTCACCTACAAGGTGATATTGATATCTTCAAAGCATGCATTACTATATATTCTATCTTCTTATTTTACTTTCAATTAATTTCTTCCACAATCAATGCACTCATACTCTTGAATTAATCAATTTATATTGCTAATGCTCACATTATTGTGGCATTTTGTTCATATAATGTTATTGAATATTATTTTTTTGACAGTTTTGTTCTGTGAGCTTGCTTCTCGGCAAAAAAAGAATTCGTGCTGACAGAAGATATTTTACATAGTTGAGCGAAAACCATTAAACTTTGCACATTTACCACATTGCCATTTGTTGCTGCTGTTGTTGTAATGAAGGCTGTTTAACTTTTTCTTCTTTTTATTATCAGAAATTTTATTTGTACTTTTCCATATTCTTTGATGTTATTGTAAACACCTAATATGATATTTTATTGATGAGTGCAGACATACAGTACAGATGCTCCTCCATAAATTATCTATCTATCTATGTGTGGCAGAGGTCAACAAGGACTTAAAGTTACATATTGTGCATTGATTTTTTGTTTGTGTAGATGTTTAGATGCTTGTTTTGAAAATTATTATTATTATCATTCTTATTATTTCCTCGTTTAGTATTCTTTGTTGTCGCTGATTGTTATACCCGTTTGATACGGAAGACTTCACTAGTGTGCCTTATTATCTTGTTTTTTTACACAACAAACACAACTTTGTATATGGCACCGTTGCAAATAGTGGACTCTTGAAATACGAATCTCACTTTCTCTCTGTTAATATTTTATAGTAGTATTAGCAAGGAGTGTTGTTTTCTTCCTGTTCTATGAAAAACCTATTTATATATATATACGATAAAGTACCTATATCCATTTTGAAGTGGCTACTTTATTTGTTACCCCACTTCCGTCTTACTTTCACCAAGAAACCCAGTGCCATAAAAACCAAATTTTACCATTTTCGTGTATAGCCTATATACTAGTCCAAAGTTGTGTAATTTTCATTAGCACTGTGTATGCATAATATGTCATTAGTTGTTCGTAGTTGAAAATATAAAAAAATAGATGTTTAGCAATAATTTAGAAAGATAATGTGCCCTTACCTATTTACCTTTAAAATATATGCGTATTAGTCAATAAGTCAAATACGTAGTAGACATAAGAGCTAATATATATTGTAACTTAAAGCTACTTTGAACTCTGAAAACGTACTGAAACGACAGAATCCTTTTGTCTGTGCTCTACTGACTGTAAGTATCCCTTTTACTCTTTATCTCTCACTTTCTCATACTGTATTTTATCCCATGATAACATCAATGCTGCAAAATTGTATGTGTACCTTATATAACCTCTCTACTGTGTACCATATCAAATTTTTAACCCCGGATGGAGTGATATTTGTGAAACATTATGATACTTTGCGGGAACTACTTATGAACAATAAATTATATGACTTACACGGCAAACCTATAGTATTGAAATCGACAACAGATCCATTTCGTACCCACCAACATAATAATAATAATATGTACTGACAAATGAGATTCAAAGACTCAAATTGATGTTTATATTATGCGTGTAATGCTTGCAACATGATGACTGATTACGAAAGTTTATTACGTCACTGGATACCTTCCTCTTTATAGACGATTCAGCCAGTTCGTAAAATCCGTTTCCGTTTATTACCGCTTGTGGCATTCTTGGAGAGAAGCACTTTGGAAAAGTTGGTGAAAGAAGAAAAACATGATATGATAAATATGCATGAACTTATAATATGAAGTTATACATGAATGAAATTAAAATGAAAATAAAATCTGAAACAGATAACAGTACCCTTGTAAAATACAAGTAAAAACTTGTACTTCTTAATTTATTTACTCAGATGATTTTTTTCACATGATAAATGACTATGGAACTATGAAGACTTATCTTTATAAATTGTAAATTGTTAACCCATCCTACCATAAATCAACTAATTTAAACTAAACAAGGGCTTCCTTTTACAATATTCAAAATGTGGACAAAATATAAACATTTATAGTTATTATAGAAGATTTTAATTCTTCTGTGAAGGAGAAATTAATTTTCTCGTTCATCCTTATGGTTCATCCTCAATGTAGAGACTGGTTGTATTAGAATATTTATCCTTTCAGAGTGAGTCCAAATGGTAACCTAAACTTTGTTGGGGATTTCATACGACTGCTGCAAAAAGACAAAGTTAAATTATCATAAAAATGTGCAAATTGAATAATCTCATCCTGCCCCAAAATGTTAGCAAGTTATTCGTACATTATGCATTTGTACTTATAATGCTAAACTTACTTTAAAAGTCGACCCTGACGTCCCCTCATGTCCCCTTTCGAAACTCCGTATGATTTTAAGATGCATTCACCAGTATGCTGGTCACGAAATTGATTTCCCCCTGGACATTCGAACGGGACACACCTTAAACCACGAACATGCCAAAACTGATCTTCTGAGCACTGCGGCTCTTCTGGCTCGTGATAGTAATCATAATAATCTCCTACATTGTCCGCTTGATCCGTTGATCTCTTTCCAAAGAATGGACCCTTAAAGCCCGTACGCCTAACCGAAGGTTTAGGGTCATCCAACTTCGTTTTGCATGTTTCAGCTACACACAAACAAAAAAGGTTGAAGAAGGTTAAACTAGCAAGAAGTGCAAACAGTTTGCAGCTCATTTTACTGTCCGATTCTATGTTTTCAAAGGAAGGATCTAGCTTAGTAAATTATTAAGTGTATCTTAAATCCTAGAACGAAATGCTTCTTAAGAACAGTCTTAACAGCGTCTGTCTTGATGCTTTGTGGATGTTAGCCTTTATATATGCCTACAACTTGTCCGGGTGAAAATCCGAATCGGATGAACTTGCTCTTGATCTGATCGGTAAAAGGAGCAAGATGTACAATCTACTTGTCTATACATTTATTCCACAATTTTAGCCCAATTCAGCAAACCAATCAGAACGATATATTTTAAGATATCTAAGTACTCGTAAACGAATGCAAATATAAATTTCATGCATTATCATTGCAAGAATTTTTTTTCCACTGTTTCATGGATATTTCATATTCATCATAAAGATTTTATTATAGGGCCGTAGAAGTATTTATGCATTACTAGCTAGATATCTGCCCAAATGGGCATAATATGAACATACATACCTAATATCCTGTATTTATCTTCTTTGTAATATCCCGTCATCATATAAGCTGCGATGCATATATTTTGGCATAAGCATGAAACATGAAGAAAAAAGCAGAAGTATTTTCAGAAAAGCAAAAGATATTATTTTTTGCGAACGATAAAGTCTGATTGGTTATTGTCACATAAAAAACTTCATTCACTTCTGCTTCAACTGTCAATGCTAATATTTTATTGAACATGCGACTATTTGCAGTGATGATGATGGACTTGAATCCGGTGACAACGTTATTTTGCTGTTCATATACTGTTTATAAATTATTCCGGACGCAGGAGAAAGTAAAGGTAAGAATAAAAGAAGTATGGGAATAAAAAAAGGCTTGTTTGGAGACGGAATGGATTGCTTGCAGAAGACAGCTACTTTAAAAGTGCTTAAAACATGAACGTGTGGACGTGAAGGAAACTGGAAAATCAAATAGGCTTTTGCGTGCTAGTCCAAGTAGAAATTCTAAGAACAACTGAATGAGCCACTACATGGACTAATGTACACGAGCGGTTAGGATTTAATATGGATGGATTTTTGAAATACTTTTCGGATTCTCACGTGGGTGGTAGAGTATATTGATGTCCGTCGTAATATTGTGCGTTCTTTCCAATATTAATACGGTGAAATTTTATGATGTGTTTGGTCTTGTATGTATATGTTTCGGCATAAACTTGTTGAATTTTCAAGAACATGTTTTTAGAAAACAAATATATTGTAGAGTGCAAAGGAAATCTTTGCTTATGAATGTAAAATGCCTGTCTGGTTGGTCGTGAAATTCTATTTACTTCAAAAATAAATTGATTCAAATAACTCCATGCGTCAATGTACAATTCAATGTGTTCGCCTCAAATCACACATTCAGTGTTATTGATGCAATACTTTTATATCTTGACTATTCACCATTCTTTTATTACATATTGCACCGATATGTATTTAAGTGCTTTGTATGGAAAATATGAGAAAGCGAGGGAGGACAGCTAAAAAGGAGAAAGGAATTTTCCATAATGGATAGGTAGGTAACCTACCATAGGCTACTCGTTAGTTCAATGTATTAGCACAATAAAGGGTTACATGTAACGCATTTTTTGTACTTGCATGCAGTATCAAACAACTTTCAACCGTTCTTTGATATAGCTTACTGGCCAATTCGGCGATGGGTGAAGGTCAAATGAAACTCCATATTGAATTGTTTTTAAGTTATCCAGCACTACACATTTTTATTTCAGAATTTCTAATAATGAAATACAAAATTTAAGTAAATTGCAACCAAAACTATGTCTAAAAACAACAGCTAATGACGTAAACTTCGTCAACCGTTTGTAATTATCCGAATAGTAGAACTCGTAATCCTTTTTTTCCTCCGAAGAAAGTTCTTCGACTTTGATTGCTGGGAGCAGCATTAAACAAAGAAAAAGTGTTAAATATATTAGACATTTGAGTTTTTATACACATTATGCAGACATTGTATCATGAGCTTCATTGAATTGGCAACAATTGATTATTAAACTATTATTAAAACATACATTATTTTATGCATTGTATGTGTACAAATAACAAAATACAAAAAATATCCATCAATTACTAGGGGCGCCACGGACGTGACCTCCATCGATTTCGGTATCCATAATGTTTCAAGATGCAGTCTCCAGTATCACGATCCCGCCAAGTGTTCCCTCCAGGACAATCGTATGGAACACACTTTAGTCCCCGTATATGCCAGAATTTATCCTCCGGACATTCTTGCTCTTCGGGTTGGATTTCCTCATATTCATACTCGTACTCGTCATCCTTTTCTTGTGTACTTTCCCCTTCCGACAAACTTTTCTCCTCTGATTCTGCTTGATGCTGATTGCCATTTACTGTTGCAGGTAACATTTCATCATCAGCAACTCGTTTTTTCATTTCAGCACCAATCTCTCCCAAGACATTCTCATCTTGCCCCGTCTCGTATTCTGGGCTCCCGATTGCGGACGAGTCCCTTGACAATAATTCTTGAACTAATTCGGGTCGCCAATTACCACCAGCCTTTCTAGCCCAAATAGGCATAGCTATAAACTTAAGGTTATCTTGGTGTTGAAGAGTGGATGGTGATTGGGGTGCAACACCTCCACTCGCAACCACCGGGACTGCAGTCACTTCACAAAGTCCTTCGTATAGAAGCAACACCACAACGGTGAAGTGAAGGCGTAAACAGCTAGCGTTGCTTTCTGAACTTGTCATGTTTTAACTATTTTTTCAAGTGCTTAATTAAGATAGTGAGTAATGAAACTTGAAACATTTGGAACGGTGACAAACCAAACGACAGTTACTAGCTTTGTTTGTTTTGTTGAAATAAAGTTTTTTTTTCCAAATTCAAGTTTGTCTTGTCCTTGTTGATGTGACACTTGGAAGAGAATGCTAACGTTTGTGTTGGATCTTTGTAAAAAAACTGGAACAGGCGGTTGATCAGTCACAAGAATAGTTTGTTAGTGTGCATCCTGAAAAAACTACAATGAGCTAGTACATCAAGTATCTGTATTCATTTACTCTCGAGTATGCATGCTTGAGTTTGAAAGAGAAATGAAGCCAAATTGATTGAAGGAGCAGCAGCTTCGACCTAATCAATTAAACTGGCAGCGTGTAGTGTTTGTCTCCATTCTGCATGATTTTGCGTTGCGAGTTTCAGATCCATGCAACAAACATCAAACCGAAATAATTGGTTGAACAAGCGGAGGAGTTGTTTTTTATAGTGTATTTTGAGGTTTTGTTTGTAGTGACTTTCTACCAATGCTTTATATAGTTCTGCATGTTATTACGTCTAGTTATTAGCTCTCGGTTTGTCGTGCTTGTGACCCATGAAAAATGAATGATACGATTTTTATGAACTGGATTGAACGCATATATAGTGCATATCAGACCCTATTATATGTAAATCTAGAGAACAAAGTGCTTGCTCGCTGCATTTTCCAATATTGTTTGCCCTTTTTGTTCGCCTCATCCAAAGAAAAAGCGACGCAGTTCATCCTCCGTTGAAGCGTGGCCTTAACGAGCACTTTTCATCTTAATAATTGATGGGGTAAAAAAACAGGAAATCTAGGCCGATTTACGAAACAGCGAGTTATATAATTGAACTACTTGAACAACCAGAGGATTATAAATAATTAGAGAGAATGATCATGGCATTGCCAATTTTTGCTGATTCGAGATGATTACCAAGGCTTACATATTATACATAATAATATGACAATGACGATTACCATTTACCATTTGGTAGGCATTTGTATGACCGCTTTATCTCAAAGCAGGCTTAATGTATTTGGTGACTCATAACGTTTATGCATCATATATTATGATAAAATTGAATTAATGAAAGCACTATCCATGATGACCTTTTCAAAATAACAAGCCACTTTGTTCTTGAAGAAAAGACTTGTAGGGACCAGGAAAATCATACTTAATCCCTTACAAAATTGTCTTCTTCCTAGTTTTATTCGATAATTATTTTAACTTGCATATTATCGTAAACCAAATATTGTAATAACAAGTAACAACTAAAAAATACGTAAACTGTTGGATGCAATCAAATAATAAGCATGGAAAGAAAACAACCTTTCTAGTCTCTAGAAAGGTTGATTTTACCCATTTTGCAGAAAGCAAACTTCCAACAAAAGTATCATACTATGTATACACGCTGGAATTCCGTTAAACATCAGGGGTACCATGCCAGATGAGGTTTACGTGGAAGCCCAGGAACACGGAGATATTGGTTGATTTGAGTGAAACGATCTTCAAAGACGTTATGCCACTTGAAGGTAAAAAAAAATATATATATATTTTCAGTATAATCCTTGATCATGCATCAGGGAAAAATACAGAAAACGAAATTTTCTGAAGCCATTCAAGGGCATGTTTTAATATACTCGCCGAGTGAATACGTCATATCTATGCAGCATTTATATAATAATTGCTTACATCCTTTTCATGCTCATCCAATGCATCTGACAGCATCTTCTTTAGCTGTCTCAAATTGTTGACAGCGTCATTCAATTGAGCGGTCAACTGCAGCCCCGAGCGTCCATCCGAGGGTGTTCCAAGTCTTCCAATGAGTTGATTCAAGAAAGGTGGCAATGCTTCGTAAGTTTGAGCCGCAGCTTTTTGGCCTGCAAATGCTAGTCTAAGGCCTGAGCTCTGAAGACGCCTTTGAAATTTCACAGCTCCTTGGTCTACATGCCCTACTATTCTTAGCAGCCCAGTGTTGGTAGAGATCAAAAGCTCTCTAACAAGAACCTCTGCAGCTTTAATGAAATCATTCAAGGCAAGCCTTATTGCTGTCGCATTACCCGTGTCAAACTTAAATTTATCTTTAGCAGTAGCTTTCATATTCACTTTGGGCTTCGTTGTATTTAACGAGTGAGATGTCCGTCTGTCTGTAAAAAGGGAACATTATCGACAATACATTGCCTATACACATAATAACTATGTATTTACTTTTAAACAATAATGTAGTGGGAAAATTGTTTTTTATTAGACGTAATCAAAATAAGAACCCACAATTCCGTGGCAAATATATACCTGCTGAAAAGTTAACACGTTGCTTAACACGAGGACGATGAGAGGTAGTAGTACTAATTCTAGTTGTTGTTGTAGTCGTGCTGGGTGTTGTAGGGGGAATAGAGAGAGAACGGGCGGTAGGGTAGTAATACGGGTTCCAATTTTCTCTCCTTGCAGGGAATGGGGCACTCTGGGACACTCCAGCGACTACGCATATTGAGATAAATACTTTACTAAAGCTTTTTATAGAGACGTATGGAATAAAGTTACGTAGTCCCATTTTGAAAATTTAGGCACTCATTTTGGAATGCTACTACTGAAAAGCAAGTATTAATCAATTAGAACACACCGGGGAGCACATACGGGTATTCACTTTCACTCGTTAGTTGTTACCACTATTTACCACTTTGCTTAAAATTTGCCAACTTTTGTAACAAAGTCATTACTTAATCAGTATCTACCTACCAAGGTGAACTCAAGAATGCAAATGAGCAGAAATAATGGAGTAGCAAATGAACTTAGTAAATCACACAATTGTTGTGAAAAAATAGTAAGCGATGACACATTTTCAAGGTCGCATAAAAGTGGTTGCGAGAAAGTCCTATTTAGATTGCTACAAGTAAATGAAAGATAGCGATTTTTTGCTGAAAAACGTTTTCAAGTTCCCGTTGATGAGCTTTCGCGCATGGTGATTCCAATTCCAAGGGTTAAATTATGGAAGATGTAATATGTGCAGATTTTAAAGTCTAGATAGTATTGTCGTCACCTGCATAATTGGTTTTGTTGGTTATGTTGTCCACAGAAGGCAAACTCAAAAAGTTTTTAATTGAGTTTTAGGACATGAGGAAAACGAGTGCGTCAGACAGTTTTGGGGTTACGTGATACAGCCACATCGCAAATGCAAATTTGTGGTTTAGCTCTCTGTGTGTATGCACGTTGCTAAAAAAGGAAATGATTCAACTTTATACATGTTTTCAAACTTTTAAAATTACATCGAACTTTTAATAATTTATTGGATTGAATGGATTACAAAAAAAATTGCACTGTTACAGAAAGTTTGAAGGCAAATAAATAAAATAAATAAAATTGCTTCAATATAGCATAATATTGCATTGCTACTATTTTAAACAAAATGTCAAAAAGACATAGTATTTTTAACACAGAAACATTTCACTTCAAGTACACTTGTACAAAACACGCAGCAGTTCGGTTACATGAAATCAGCATTTCCGCAAATGTAAAACATAAAGTTTTATACATACCCTTTTAGACAAATTTAACATATATCATACATGATATATCAATTATACCCAGCTACTTAAAAATGTATGACTTAAAATTAAAAATCGACGCGAGCTATTTCATCAAAGTACATATATGCAATTATTGCAATTGTATGCAATATATAACATCGTATCAATTCCTTTCATTGTCGAGGTGTTTCTCATGCAAAAACGTTTTAGAAGTTATTTGACCAAAAATATTTCAGGAATAAAAAAGTGAAGTGTGAGGAAATATCTGAGCTTGCACAATAAAGCAAAGCTGCATAATATCCGAAATGTGCGTATTCAGGAGGAAGGTCTTTAGATTAAACGGAAGTAATGCTACTAATATCTAGTCTAGGAAATCACACAAAAAATTCACACCATATTCATTCACAATACAATATTATTGTGTATCAGTATACAACAAATTCTACGCTATAGACAATGGGGACTAATAAGAGATAAGGTTCCTACAAAAGGAACTGTGTTCTATTCTATAAGAATTATTAAAAACGAAGTAAAGATGCCACTTTCGGTATAATAAAGGTCCTAAATTCTAGCCTTTCCGTATTACCAACGCTTGTTCCGCTCCAACATTTTTATATCTTGCCGTGTATCTAAATTAACTAACTAACAATAAGTATGTATCATTCACGATATAACGTTTTATACATATATCGTCATGCGCTAAGAATATTGCATAAATGTTTAACGTGCGCATGTACACTACTACTTACAACAATTTGATTTAAGACTAACTATAAGTCTCTACTATATAACTTTTAGAATAAAATGCATTTATAGTTGAATTTATAACATAATAATTAATTAGTCTCACGCTTGCCAATCCACACATTTACTCCGTTTATAGGCAAGCTTGTATATATAACATTCGATTTCATAAAGAAAGGGTGCTATGCAATTCGATAAAGTACATATTTGCTAATCTTTTATACGCTTGTCATCATGAATTTACTATTTTACTTTTGAGGTAAACGTATACCAATGAAATAAACTTTTGAAATTTGAAAGGCTGAATTGAGTATGATATAAGTATATAATATAGTCAAAGGTCTCATAAATGCTTTAGCCGACCGAGGATAAAAGTATTTTTGAAAAAAGTTTGAAAGTGAAAAATCTATCTAAAACTAAAACGTTAGAGTAATGTCTCGTATCTCTCACTGTACTAGTAAAAGATCTCAATAAAGTTAATTTCATTTCACATCTCTCGAACCAAAATGCGGAAAAAATAAATATTGTTTTACGCTTACATGCATCTTCCTCTTCAAGAAATTATGCTTTAAAATTAAAAATTCCAACAATACTAATGATAATTTGTGTAACAAAACTTAGTCTCATAAATATGGAGTAATTAAGCGCATTCGTTACATTAGTTTTTTTACACTGTTGTGATTTTGGCACTTCCAGCAGCTGCCGATTTTGAAACTTCATTGTTTTCAGAGGTAACTCTCGAGCTGTTAGCGTTGCTGGAGTTATTGTTTGACGATGATGACGATGACAAAGGGTTATTCGATTGCTCCTTGCTGTTGACCTGTTGTTGATGAATTGGAGTGATGGGATGGCCTGGAGGGGGAACATAATTGAATGGTGCAACCATTGCTTTATTTTCCCCATCCCGCCTTACCCAGATTCCTGAAGTACCGCGTATAGAAGCAGTGTTACCAGGACCCATAGTATTATCACCAACAACAGTTCCATCAAGAAAGGGCTTCGGTTGCCCTTTATCTTTTTTCCTTCCAAAGAAGTTACTGAACTTGGAGGACTTTTTCTCAACTGTTGCACTACTCCCACCAGTTGTCTCGCTATGCTTGTTAGTATCTCCGAATTGCAATTGATGAGAGTCCAGACTGATTTCCTTACTACTGTTACGATGAAAGTCCATCTTTTTAAATAAGTTTGTCAGCTTTCCCATTTTGCCCTGCGACTTCTCACTTCCCGGAATACTTTCTTTGCTTTCCCCATTTTGCGAGCGAGGGACAGAGCCTGGCATGTACATACCGGAAAACTCTCCACCAAGCTTACTCGATTTTGGAAGTGTGCTATAGCCCTTCATATTTTGAGCTACGCTTGCATCACCTACTTTCTGCTGGCCAAAACCAAAGGAAGAGTTGCTTGTTTTGATGAGAACATTATAAGTGGAACCTGAAAACGGTTTGACGTTACTGTTTGTTGAGGAAACTGATGCTGTGGTTCGCACAGGAGGTTTTGGGGCAACTTTGGGGCGATTTGGGGTAGTCTCTTGAGGAGCATTGCTGTGGATCAAATTTAAGCTTGAGTTTGAACTAGTCCTACTGCTAGCTCCTCCACGACCAGGAGAATTGTCTCTCGAGTTGGCAGCAATACGGAGTTCGCTTGTTCTGGTGGGACGCACGTAGACTCCACCGGCACCGGCAGAGGGTGGTCGTACTGGGGAAGGATTTCGAACAGGCTTGGGAGGAATAGGCGGAGCAATCCTCTTCTTTGCTATAGCAGATGGCGGAAGAGAGCTGTAAAGAGGCTTCCTTCTCCCACGGATCCCTTTGGGACTATTTCCTGGAGTTGACTCTGGTGAATTACTCTGTGAACTTTTTACGCTTGGTGAGTTAGCATTCTGAGTTGGTTTCACAATTTTCGGACCTCCTACACGAAATGTGGCGAAGCGAGTATCGTCATCTAATGGATTTCCATTGGTATCATTTGAGAATTGCGGGACCAAGGATCTACCCGCCTGAAGTGCAGCTATAGTGCGAGTTTTATAGCGTTCAGGATCATCTCGTCGTTTCTGTTTGGGTGAAGCCCTGGGTGACATTGGAGACTTGCTTATTTTAAATGTACCATACTTATTTCCTGAATCCAGGGGATGTACCTCCATCAATGGTTTCGGATGAGGGGTTGGAGTTATTGGGTGAGGTTCCGGATTAAACGTAGAGTTTGTGTTTGTGTGTGCAACGGGGGATGCATTCTCTATCTTAGCGCTTGGCGCATCATCAACTTCCTCTTCAGACTTGGAAACTTTTACGATTTCAGGTTTCACACTGTCCATTTTCTCTGCCTGGTCAGCTTTCTCAAGCTGTACAATATTACTGCTTATATGATCATCGGCTGGCGCCGTCTCATAATCTTCTATTTCCTCTGCGTCTGTAAAATCATCACTGACCACGGTGTTCCCACCTTCACTAATGACATCGTTAGACTTCCCATTCTCTTCGACAATATTCTCCGGCGGGAATATAGTGTACGTATTTCCTCCAAGGCTGGTGTCCAGCCCTGGCAATTTTTCTACTGAGGGCGAACCGATATCCTCGACTGCGGACTGGAATATGTCATTGGTTAAGCTTGTGGCGGAGGACAATTCATAAATCTCAGACTTTATGCTAGCAACAGATATCATGCTGTTTTCGAGATCCAAATCCAACGGTGGCCTTTGACCACTCAAATTGGAGTGAGTACTACTAGTATTTGCGTTGTCATTCAAAGCTCTCCATTTCCTGCTAAGCTTATCGGAACATGAACCTTGCATTCTATGGTTCATTGGAGGACTTCCCATGAGAATACAGTCGCTGGAAGAAACAAGGTTTGAAAATGTGGAAGGTGGATCAATGTTATCCAAAAGTTCATTGTTGATCGACATTGTTAGCAAACTGGACTGCATGGATGCTGTAATAGCCCTGCTTGTCTTAACAGGAACTGCTGGTGGCGGTGGTTTTGAGCACGAGGACTCATCTGGAGCCCCACCTCCAACGATTTTGAATGCTGTCGAAATTGACATGGAAGGGATAGGGGAAGAAAATGTTGGTGTTTCATCATTCCATTCGGAACCCAATGAGGTTGTCGAAATTTGAGAAGGGTCTATACCCAAATTTTCAATTTTTAACTCAGACTTGGAGCATTCGACTTCTTCACTGGTTGGAGCATTGTTAGCCGTTCCTTCTTGTGAGTTTTGCTCGCGCTCTGAGGATTCATTTGATTTGGGTTCACTTTGAGAGGTATTCTTTTCATCTACTTCCTTTACTTCAATACGGACGCTTTCCTTTAATAATTGAGAACCCTCTACTCGATTTGAGCTCTCAGTAGTAGACTTGCTGTTGCTACTCTCTGATTCTGATGACAAGGATTTATTAGTACTCTTGCTCGAGCTATCTTTCTCGCCATGCTTCCCAGCTTTACTACTTTTGGATGAACTCCGTTCTTTCTCTTTTGGACGATTACGTCCTTTCATAATGAGTGCGGCCAAGTCAGGGTCATCAAAGTCATGCTGTGACTTACTTTCTGTTAGCGGCTTATGTTTTGGACCACTTGATGTGGTTTTGACCAAATTGTTGGAAGATCCAGAAATATTACTTGACACAGACATTTGTTCCATAGATTCACTGTGGGTAATCTTGTACTCAGATTTGCTCTTTGGAATACCAAGTGACTTTCCTCTGCGGATGCATTTTTGCAGTAATTGTACATCACTATAAATAGGTTCGTCGGATGCTGGTTTAGTTTCTGTAGATGTGCTTGGTTTCTCTGCTTCAGGTTGTCCATCTATCTTATCAACGGCAGCAGACGAATTCGACTCTGGAAGCTCCCCTACTGTTGCAGGTATTTGCTTCTTCTTCTCAGTTGGTTTTAACTGCTCCTCATTATCCAATTCTCCAGTTAAATCACTGAGAGAGGTTGCATTTGACACGCCATAAAATGGGGTACCTTCCATCGCAAATACTTTGACTTCATCATCCGGAAAAGCGTTTCCCTTTTTCTTCTCCGACTCAACTTGGTGTTTTCTCTCAGAGCTGTCAAATTTAACAGAAAGGTGTGAAGATGGCGTCTGCCCTTCTTGAGACTTGAGCGTTACAGCTTGGCTTGCTTGCTTGTCATCTGAAGAAGTCCCAGTTCCACAAGCTGTGTTCTTACTTGGTTCCATACGTAGGCCTTGATCTGACTCCAGCTTTTTCTTGCCGAGAATTGGAAGCACTTCCCCATCAATCATGAGAGGACTAAGACTTCTACAACTATTAAGACCACTCTTTTCTTCCATTGAGAATACTTTGACATCATCTTCTCCATCTTGCTTTTCTTCCTGATCATCCCTTTGATCTGGAAGCATACTAGTAGGTTGTTCGTACACACGTTGTGGTGGTACAATATCGTGAGGAGAATCAGGCAACTCCGATTCTGTAGGACTAACCACTTCACTTGCACGTCTACTGAAATCGCTTAAATCATCGTCATTATGAGAAGCCATTCCATTACCACCCCCACCCGTACCAACAACGCCAACGTCCAAACTGTCAAGACTAGCAACCGAGCTGCATCTGGAAAACATTAGTGGTGTTTCCTCTGCAGAGAAGGTTACACGAGCTGGAGTAAATGAGCCATGTTGTTGCCCAGCCCTTCTTTTCGACATATTATTATGCATTTGCTGCTGACTATGATCAGCAAACCCGGCTCCCTGACAATCTTCCACAAATGAGTCTGGTTTCTTTCCTTCCGACTGACACTCACTTGTGATAGGTTCTGCCTTGTGTTCACCAGCATTCAAGCCGCCAGAGGAGTTGATAGAGCTTAAAGAACTTGTTCGGGAAAATACTGCAGGAGTATTTTCTACGTAATAAGATTTGGGTGTCTCATCGATCGGCTGGAGTTTAGGTGATTTGCTTGTTTGGCTTACCGGAGCACCTTTCTCTGATGATGGTTCAGCGGCGGCAACTGCTGCTGCTGCTTTTTCCATTTCAATTTCATGGACCAAGTCCTGACAAGAGTTTGAAATTGAAAAGTTGTGAGGGGTACCTTCATAACAGTATGTTTTCAAGGTATCCTCTGACTTTGACGTGCTTTCACCATTTCCAGTATTATTACCACGATCATCTTCGTCCTCCTCGGTGAACTGCAATGAATAGTTGAAGGTTGTGTCTCCTCCGCTTGCAGAGTCATTATGAGAGCCAGCAGCTTCACCTGCACCTCTTATAGAAGACGCTGCAGAGGGCGAGTTGTTGGAGGAATAGTCAAGTGGTTTCTGGTCTGGAACGAAATTGTTCATTTGAGGATGGGCAGTATTGAGGCGAGATAATATTTCAGGACAACTGCGGTTGAATTTTGCGACTGGGTAATTAAATCTCATTGGGCTGTTGCATTGACTAGTGCTGGAAGCTGCAGTTTGATGAAGCATGGCTGGAGGGTTGAAAAACTGCTTTTGGGAACCACTTTGCTGATAATGGGTATTGTGAGAAAATTGAGCTGTTTTAGGCTTCCTGTGATGAGGATGCGAATGATGCAGATGGCCATGATGTCCTGTTATCCCGCCAAATTCAGCAGCAGATATTACATGAATGGGGGATGACTTTGCTGAGGTAAGAGTTAAGTCAAGGGGTTCCGGTTCCATAGAGTAATTAATACTAGTTGGGCGATTCATATAATTGCCAGGATGAGAAAAGTTGGGCGGTGGGGGATGGAAATGTGGAGGTGGAGGAGTACTGACGGTGTGAGCTTGCTGTACATGAATTCGTTGAAATATGCTTGCTGCCGCTGCAGAAGAGTGCTGATGTGCCACTGGAGGTTCTTGGTGAACCATAGGTGGATGGTGAACAATTTGGGGTTGCTGCTGTTGGTACTGGTTATGGTGATGATGGGCATTGCCTCCACCGAATTCAAATTCAAAGTCACCATCTGAACCCGGTGACTCCTGACTGGGGTCTGCACTGTTTCCACGTTCATTGGCAGCTCCAGGATTAGGGGAGTAGATATGCGCTGTCAGTCTAGAGTCCAGATGAAGCATGTGCTCCTTGGCAAATCTCGATGAAAGTAAATTTCGGAGAGCAGCACTTGCTCCTTGTGAAATTCTCTCGTGTTTTGAGTATATAAGATTCTTTAGCATTGGAACTGCATTTAAGTCAAGTAATTTCCTTTGATCTTCTTCACATCCAACACCACCAGACAGGTTCCATAGGGTTCCACATGCATTGGATACAACAATCAAGCTGCAGGATTTTAAATGTTCCAATAGTATTTCGTAGCAGTGGTGCTCCCGCAAAACTTTGCGGAGTTCTGGCGAGGTGCTTATTTGGGAAGAAACGTTTCGCAAAATCCCTCCTGCATTTTCTATTATAGTCATGGGCGTTTTCAAGGATTTAAGTAGAGGGTTGTTGGGCCGGAGTAATGAGATCATAAATGGTAGTGACTCCGGAGATGCTGTGCATATAGCAGACTGTTGGAATATTAAAATGAGTTAGTACTTAAATCACATAATAATATGTGTAATGTGCCATAAATTCTTATTTTACATACCTTATTTGATACTGAATGAGCTGATAAGTTCCACAATGCGCTAAGTGTTGCTTTCAATGTGGACTCTTTCGTTGATTTGATGGCTGCCAACGTTAGCTTTGGAACTGCTTGTGAATCTCTGAGGGATGCCCGTGACGTACTGTCAGCATGCCAAGAAAGATTACGAAGGACACTTGCAGTGACTTGACAAACATCCTCGTTATCGCATTCAAGCTGAGCTACTAACGCCTCCATAAACTCCCTCATTCCACATAGAAGTGCTTTGTTGGTTCCATCACCAAACGTTAAATTCGTAAGCGTCATTCCTGAATACCGTCGGAGGAGAAGGCAATCATCTTTCATTTCCGGTGATGCATTACCATGCAGTAAATGGTCACACTACAAGTATAATTATATACATATATATTAACTTATTAATGTAGATTTTTAATTACATACGCATATACGTTTACGTACTGGTTTCGTATTTCTTTACTCACCACAATCAAGTCAGCCAAAGCATGTATAGCTCCAAGTAAGCACATAATGTTACGATGCTCCTCATCGAATGAGAGCTTCATTAAAGTGGTCATGTTGGCATTAGGATGCTGCTGCACCTGTTGTAATTTGGCCTGGACACTGGAGGAATCATCAGTACTGCCAGCGCCATTCGCTGCTCCATTGTCATCAAATGGAGTACCTGTCGCTGGATTTTGCCTCGCATTGTCTTTTCCTAAAGCTTGCAGAGCCAATCTGACTGCTTCACTAAAAGCTCGAATTCCTTCTAATAACTTTAATACTCTCAGTTCTTTTCTCTTTAGTTTCTCGTCTGGGTTAAACTGTACAATATTTTTCAAAGCTCGGGCTGCTCTTGTCTTAATTATTTCTGGGGGTCGCATCCCTGGCGGGGGCGACGATGATGGATGTAAAATATCTATGAGAAGGGGAATACAACCCGCTCTTCTCAGGGCAATACAGCTTTCCGGTGAATTCGTCAAGTTTAGCAGAAGCATTCGATTGTGGTCAAGGTTGGAGGCACCACTACTACTGCTCGCTGGGGTGATCGACGTGTCAGATTGCTGATCCATGCCAAGAGTTAGCATGGACAACATGTTGCAAACGGTCTCATGGTTCTTGTCCCTGTCTCTTTCATGTAGTCTTTCACGGTGATGATGATGCTGGGATTGGTGGTGATGATGAGATGGTTGACTGTGCGATTGATTTGTCAACCTGTCGTTTCCTATTTTACCAAACAAAGGTTATTGGATTAAGAATGTAGCTGGAATTTATTTGGAGATTTTAATGAAAACACAAAAATTCTAACCAACCTTCACTATTTTTAGTAGTGCTGCCACTTGCGTGACGCCACGGTTGCTGACTGCCATTTCCATTATTTGACATTTTTTCGAGTGGTCACGATTTGCGAGTACACTATGGCGAAACCAAGTTAGCGATCTCACACTCAGCTAACCCTTACCATCCCCGCTATGTACGCAATTATACGCATTACTTGGGAGGAGTGGGTAGATCTGGAACACTTTGCCTCGGCAAACGCTTGTACATCAGATAACAGTGCATTTAACAACTGCAAAGGCGTACTTCTAGCGAAGATGACACTTGCATCGGTGGTTTTTATAAAACTAAAAACCTGTAGTAGGCATTTGAATG
The DNA here is from genome assembly GCA_034700685.1 of Willowsia buskii. Taxonomy (NCBI): domain Eukaryota; kingdom Metazoa; phylum Arthropoda; class Collembola; order Entomobryomorpha; family Entomobryidae; genus Willowsia; species Willowsia buskii. Next base: position 36,367 of record JAQIXW010000056.1, on the reverse strand, counting down.
TGTTGGCTAACGTAAATGAACTTTAGCTTGTAGAATATTACATATTATTCGTCGGCACTTTATCGTACGCTAAGTCGAAAATTAAAACGTTTTGAAACAGTTAAATGAGCTATTGCGACATTGTAAATGCTGAGGAAGTACGTAATTAAAGTGGAGCGTAGATTAAGATTGAATAATTCAATCGTGAAATGCATTCATTTTATTACAGCCTCTTGTTAGTGAAGTATATTATTCTCATGATCGTGTCACCGGAAGAGTCAAATATCTTTTTTGTGTTTTGTTTGTAATTGATTATTGTTTTTATGTAGTACTTAACATTAAATAGTACTTTGCAGACTATGCAGTTTGTGTAAATGTGAACTGGCTAATTAATAATTATTCTCATCTACGTACATACGTGATCTGTGCACAGTGCACAGTGCCGAGAAAATCATTTCACCCGTTCTATTGTGAAACTACAACTGGAAGTAGTAAAGTAAGTATGCATAAAAGTATATCTCTACTCTGTATGTATTTTGATCTTGATGCGGAGTTTAGCCTAGCTTTCATGCATCATCATAAGGGTGAAGGGGTTGCTGCTGACAAATCTTATGTATATGTAATACACGCAATACAACTGCAACCTGCAACTAATCTTTTGTACCTTGTGTAAGATTGAGTATTACATATATGGTATACAAGTTGAAAGAAGTTATGGATTTTTTCTACAAAATGCTCAAAACTTGGTATCTTGGTTGTCTCATACGATAATGCTTAAACTCTGCTGAACACGACTGGACCAGAGAAATCTTTTGTACACATACATTAAAGCCTGACAGTGTAGTGTTTGAAACACCTTTTAGCCGACGATGGGAGTTTTATTAAACACGACATTGCTTACAGACAAGAATTTGGATATTATTAGAACAACTCCTTTTAAGAATATATTTTTTGCATACTCCACGAATCTCTATTTCCACACCTATTAGCGCAACACATGATGGTGAAAGTAGAAAAGAAAGTGGGAAAGTAAATAAAACTCAGGTAATGAAGGACGACGTATGACAGGAAACACTTTATTAGACATTGAAAGCCAAAAATGAAGCACAATGAATATTATGTGTTGCAAAATATGCAACTGCACTTGGAAGATTATATTCGTCCGGAGATTTACTTTATTTTTACAATTTTACTAATAGATTCGATAAATTAGTCATTAATACAAAATGTTTATAAGGCTACATATTTTTTCATCTTGACGAAAAAACGTGTTACATTATGCATCAACAGTTTGGCATTTTTTGCAATATATTTAAAGTTGAAATATACATGTATTATGTGTCACGAATTGTTTGCTTGAGATAAGTTTCTGAACTTTGTAATATGACTATTGACAAAAAATAATGAAGATTCCAAGGTTTTCGAGCTGACGTTTTAAAGATTTCACGATTTTTAAGGATGTAATAAATCGGCTTTGATGAGTTCATAAATCATTCTATCCCGGTAATACGGCATATTTGTTTGCGTAAAAGTAAAAGTAGCATCTCGACTAAGGTATTCGGCAAATTTGCAGGAAAACATCCCACAATCACTCCCATTATTTTGCTGGGGTATCCCCTTCACATTTTCCAAGGTCCACTCAGTTTTATCCAAATCCATCTGTTTTCTCTCTTTCATCTCGCGACTAATATAGTCTAAGAGAACCTGTTTGAAAATACATCGTAATCAGAGTTAAAAATTAAACCAATTCTAAGAAAAATAAAATGTTATAAGTGTGATACTTACATGGAGGCACTTAAAATTATCACCGCCGAGGGAATCGTAGTATCGGATGGCTTTCTTTCGTAAATCAATACAGGCTAGGCACCAATGCAGACCCAAATGAATAGGCAGTATTATCAGATCGTGAGCGAAAATATCATCCTTTAAATTTCAATATCAACCAAACAATTAAAAGTGAATATTCGTGCTAGGTTTCAAAACATTCCGATTACATGAATTCAAAGGTTCAAAACATATAAATAAAACTGCCATAATACCTTTCTCGTCCACCGTTTTAAGCTGTTACTGTAACCCTCCTTTAGTAATTTCGGGTAGAAGAAAGTCTGAAACGCATACACGCTTGGATACTTCCCTTCTTTGCTACGAAGTACGATAAGTCCCATATATGTGTTTATTACCTACAAATAATAGAATGCTTAAATTATTACAATGGTTTTAGTATGGCAAACACAAATACCCAAAGGAAATATTGATAAAAGAAACATACATTATCATTTAGCCATTGCGATGGCCCTAATGTTCGTATATCACCACGTGTAATGCTAATGGTGTCCTTTGGTAGGCGAACCTGTGCAAGCACTTCGCTATCATTACCTCTTGCTTTCTGAAAATGCAATTAAAATTGAATTAACAAAATGATTAAATATGTACAATTATGTATCTTATTATCTTATATAGTATGTGTATAAAAAGCTCACGGCATGGTTAATGATGGCAAGCAACTCATCCGTAAGTTCTGGTAACTCTTCGGGGACTTCTTCTAGAACTATAATTTCTGTGAGGGTAAGCTTCTTCCGGATCCTTTCTTCAAGATCTTTGTCTAGAGTGGACTCTCGCCTCAAAATATTCAAGGTTTCTGCCTCTTCATCTATACGTTTTTTCCGGTACTCTTCACGTTCTCTCCACGATGATTTTCTACTCGAATGAAACGGATATAAGTAAATATACTTTCATCATTTAGAACTGAGATTTTTATAATGGGATATTAAATGTTCAATTCACGTACGACTCATCCAGCCATCGTTTATCAACGTAAGGGCACAGCGTCTGTTCAAGGGCCAATGTGTTAACACTTTTGCTTCTAGATTTATTAACTATCTTTTCTGCTAAAATACTGATGTCTTCATCATCTCTCTGACTTTCTTCAATTTCCAGCACACTACTGGCTTCAGCTTCGTCATCCTTTATTAAAGATTCGTCAGGCAAACTGCTGTTGTTAAGAGCGTCTTCTAAGTTTGAAAAGTTGCCAACTTGGGATGTGTTCACCGGAGTGGAAGACGTGTAGGATCTCCTAGGAGCAATAGGAGTAATTGGAGAAATACAAGCTTCTATTTGTTTGGAAGAAGGGGGTTCTTCTGCCAAGTCGACGAGTTCCGGTTCATTTTTGTAGGTAAGTGCTTTCAATCCGGAAGCGGGTTCTTGAGGTTCAGGATCTTGCGGGGTGGAGAATAAACGCGGAAGAGGAACCAATGCCACGCGGTCCGCAGGGCTCAACAAAGATTTGTCTTCATTAGGGAAGGGTTTACCATCAAAGTACATTGAGACAGAGCCTTTGGTAGGACTGCGTCCGAATTTTTTGTACATCACTTCAAGCTGTTGTTTATTGACTTTTGATTTGGTCAGTGCCGGAGTTCTGTAAAATAACATCATATTATGTAATCAGTACAAATGAGACAAAATACAATATTAAAAGAACAAGTACATAACAAACATTGATTACAACTTACTGATACGTTCCTTTACTGCTGAGAATGTTGTATCTCATTAAGAGCTGTCTGTACTGACTTTCCTCTAGGCTACGCATCGCCTATAAAAACAAAATAAAAGTATTTAAGAACATGGGATTCTAGTGTACCAATTAAATATAATTGTGAGAACAACAAAGAAACCTACATGGAAATTCTGTTGTATATTTTTTTTGATGTCACTCAGGGTTCTACTGAACCTGTTACCATCTCTTTGTTTCGCCTTCATTCGAGGTTTTTTGATGGCCAATTCATCCCGGCCATACAGAGCAGAACCCATGGACTTTCTTGGAACACAAGATCTCGTAGATGTAGATGGCTGAGGATCATCATTGTCCAATGTGATGGTCTCTATTTCCTGCATAACGAAAAAAAATTGGGAACATCCATTCCATACACATATTATATAATCATATTCCTTCATTTTATTCAAAGAATTCAACTATTTCAACTATTCAAAAAAATTTAGTCACCTTGTCCAAAACAATTGGGATAGTTCTGACATTTTTCTCCGTTGCTGTAGAAGACACTGAATGTGAAGGACCAGGCTCGTTGCATTTTTTAAATTCAGGCTCGTTGCATTTTTTAAATTCAGTCCTGTTAATTCTATCTGAAACTTTCATACGCGACGAACATACATCATAGAATTGAAAATAAAATACAATTGTAAATTAACTGTGTAGCCAGTTTGAAGTATGTATTAAAATCTGAAACTGAAAATAAAAATAGCCCTAATTATGATTCCATACCTTCCACAACGGCAATTTCAGGATCCCCGGTAGAATACTTTTTGGAAGTCGCCTGCTGAGAACCCCGTTTTGACGCCATCTCGAATTCTACGTCAGACTCAACCCGCATGCGCTTAGCGCTGGGAGTTTGAGGTTGACAAGGGAAGTAAGGGAATGTGGGGGAATCGTCCTCGTCGTCCGTTATTTCAGGCCTATAAAAACATTTGACATTGTAATACGTTAATACAACAACTTTTTTTTCAGAAAAACTTTCACTAATCCATAATCGATTCCCTTGAACTTCACACATTCTCCTCATGTATCACACACACAAAAACCACTGAACTTACTCATAAACACTTTGCGCTGGGCGCTTTCTCGCTATTCCACTGCTCGGGAATATTGCACGAGCCAATCGACTTGAACTTGACTGTTGTTGATAGCCTTCTTCATTTGCATTCTCTTCTTGTCGTTTCTCTATAAAATTTACGACGAAGTTCTTCACAGTAGAAAATGCGTTTCTAAAAGTACTCATTTCAAAAGGTTTAACTATGTACAGTAACAAAATAGTAGTTTTAGGGAAAAGTAATAATTGGAAAACTTCTAATCACACTATTATCAGTTGTAGACAATGGACAAAAGACGGAGATTTCTGTGAAGCACAAAACGCTTAACTGTTGTTGTTCTTTACGAATAAACCACTCTACAAATGACAAATACGAATAACTGATCCTTTGAGGCAACATGTGACATGCTATTGGTTGGCTGATGACCAATTAATAATTTTCAAAGTAGTTAAATACATCGCTGATTCTTCGTTAATTTATTTTTGGCAATAAAAAAAACGATCGCATACAGAGAGCCATCAGGTATTTTTTCAACAATTTAAGACCAAGAAATGTTGCGCTATTTATAAACTCATATTAAATCACCACCAAATCAAATAATAATGTAGTTATCACCATCACCTACTAGAACACACTAAAATTAGCCCACTTGTACTTTTCTACAGCAGCAGCACAAACAGAGCAGTGAGCAGAGAACGTTAAAAAAGTAAACATTGGATTGAAGGACATCTCCGCCTCATCAAAACAGATGCAGAACAGCAGCTCACGCTCATAAGCACGCACACGACAGCTCTCCCACTTGGATTTCGCTATCACTGCATTTTAGCTTTTGGCTCGTTACCAATCTCTTTTACAAAAGTAAAAAAATACTATATTGTACTGTGCTGTAAGAACCTATTCAGCTTCAGCCAATTACAGGCAGCAGTAGCTTCGCGGGGCAAAGTGCGAAAAATGGGGAAGTTTCTTCCCTACCAGACGTTCGGAAGTCCAAAAGATGTTTAATTTCTAGAAAATCTGGAAAGGCGTAGTTTTCCAAATGATGCCAAAACCAAATATTATGCTAATGCTATAAAACCTGGATCGACGCGACGCCTTCATTCGATGGGTGCAGGTTTATTACTTCTTTGGAGAAAGTAAACATCGAATTGGTACCTGAAACTGACTGCTCGTCCTTCGAGTCAGTCAGCTATGTCTGGCCCTACCGTACTAACGATTTGAAATTAAACGCAGACAGATAAAGCAAACACGTATATAAAGCTTAAATTCCCACAGTGTCCCAAAAGATATAAATGGTCTTCCCAGAGGTCTAGGCCCAGACATGTAAATTTGTCTTCGGATTCTAAACGTCTGTATTTGAAAAAAAATGTCTGGGATAACCTTTCAAGCAGTCAGGTTCATTGATAGCATAATATTGCCTTGGGGGAAAGGATGTATTTCAATTGGGCGATGAACATTTTTGTGATACGCTTAGTAAATGAATTTGATGAATTAATGTATCGGCAGATTATTTTATTTCCTCGTAGACACATTCTTGTTTCATTCCAATTTATTGATAACTGATACATGTTTTACGGTAGTATAAGGTTATTTAATATTCTTATCACTCCAATATTACTTCTGGCACTAATCCTTCAGTTTAATGTTCTTAGAACCTCTCAAGCGTTTTCTACATGTTAATTATTGATACAAAACAGATTTCATTTCACAAAGAAATTATGAAGTTTTTCATACCGAGTGTATGCTTTGAGGGTGATGATGGGGATTAATGTTGATGGGTTTTACATTTCCATTTCAATTACTTTTGATTTTCCGAGTTCGAGTAGACTAGAATTTAAAACACTTTTGCGAGACCAATGAAAATACAAACGAATGCTTTTGACAAAGAAGATAATGTTACCTATATAATTAATTTGTAATAGATGATCAGTTAATGGACAGAAAAATAAATAGAATACGAAAATTATTGTTGTACTTAACTTCTAAGAGAAGCTCACTAACCAGAAATGTTGTGTTGTATACTTTTCGATATATATTTTTTCTAATACAAGTTTATAAACATTTCAAAGATACGATCCTACATTTTCAACAGTTGCCGTTGTACTGTTGTACAGTTGAACGAAGCTACAGGCTCTTGAAAATAAAACACAGTTTTTAAATATCTAACAGAAAGTTTAAGATTTCACTTCCTTCATGAAGTTCAATGCGGAGCCAGCCTTGAACCATTTGATTTGGCCGTCATTCATTGATTGGTTAAGTTTTATTGATGTTGACTTTCCGTTTGAATGCTTAATTACACAGTCGACTTGCTTTCCAGGTGCCAAATTCTTAAGACCAACCAGACTAATTTTATCTCCAGGGTTGATTTTGTCGTAGTCTATCGATTATAAAAATGAAAGCAAATGAAGTTTTCTTTCGAATTCCTACATAAAATGACAATAACACTTTACACCATACTAATTCAGTCTTACCACTTGGGTTAGCGAATGTCAGAGGCAATAGACCTTGCTTCTTCAAATTTGTCTCATGAATACGGGCAAAACTTTTAACGATAATTGCCCTTGCTCCGAGATGTCTGTGAGGAAAAATAAATATTTGAAAGTTTGGGCTTATTAGACACAGTTGTAATTAGAAATTACTATCAGGTAACTGATTTGAAAAGTACGCATAATTTATAGAAAACCAACCTTGGTTCCAATGCGGCATGCTCTCTGCTGCTGCCTTCACCGTAGTTGTCGTCACCAATTGCCACCCATCCCTGTCCTTGACCTACGTAATATTACAGAGAAATTGCCAAAATTTAATGACGGTTTATTTAGTGCAAAAAATATTGAGAAATGCTGAAAAATTGAGACTTACTCTTGTAATGTCTAGCCACATCAGGTACCGCACCCCACTCTCCAGTGAGGACGTTTTTAATCTTATTGGCTTCATTATTTTCTATGTTGATGGCTCTACAAAATCAAAGTCATAAGATAAATAAGTCCACTAAATCTATCTGGTTGAATAGATTTTCTGATAATACAAGTTGAGCTAATTTACCCAATGAACATGTTGTTCGAAATATTGTCTAAATGCCCTCTGTACTTCAGCCATGGACCAGCAGCGGAAATATGATCTGTTGTGCATTTGCCTTTAATTTTCATTAAAATTAGTAAATCTTCCAGGTCCTTTCCGTCCCATTTTGCGAAAGGAGAAAGCAATTGAAGTCTGTCTGATGTTGGGGATACATTGACTGAAAGACCGGATCCATCCTTGGGTGGGGCCTGAAACGTGTCTTCGCCGGGGTCGAATCCTCTTGAAGGCAACTCATCTGCATGGGGCTCCGAAAGTTTAATTTCTTTGCCATCAGGAGTCTTCAGAGTTTGAGTTCTTGGGTCAAAATCCAAAGTTCCAGCCAGAGAAAGAGCAGCTACAAGTTCAGGGGATGTTACAAACGCATGTGTCGCAGGATTTGCGTCATTTCTGCCGGTAAAGTTACGATTGTAGGATGTCACAATAGTGTTCTTTTCTCCTTTCTTAATGTCTGATCTTGCCCATTGCCCAATGCATGGACCGCATGCGTTAGCCAGGACGGTTCCTCCGAATTCCCGAAGAGTTTGAGCAATTCCGTCTCTTTCAATTGTAGCACGAATTTGTTCAGAGCCGGGAGTCACTTGGAAGGAAGTTTTTGACTAAACAAATACGAATTTGAGATTATTTATATGTAACAGGACACAAGCCCTATTTTTAAACTAGAATGCTTTACGTACTTTCAAACCGTGCTTCATAGCCTCTTTTGCAATTGAAGCTACTCTGCCCATGTCTTCATATGATGAATTTGTACAGCTTCCAATGAGACCAACCTTGATATCCATTGGCCAACCAGCCTTGCGAGCACTGCAAAACGAGATCAATGAGACTCTAATCAACTAATCCCTAAATATTTTGGTAAACTTGACTTGACCAGCTTTCTGGATTGAAGTGGATTGAGTAAAAATATTTAATAATGCTTCCTTTACTTTTCTCCCAGTTTACTGATTGGATGTGCCAAATCTGGAGTGAAGGGTCCATTGACATGAGGCTCCAATTCACTAAGGTTAATGTCAATCACTCTGTCGTATGGTGCACCACTATCTGGAGTCAGCAAATCTTGAAATTTGTCAGCTTCTGAAGCCACCGCTGCGCGTTCTGTTTCAATTAAAAAATATTTAGTCTAGTTAGATCTTTACACTTAGTTCATAAAGAAATGACGGTTGGTTTAGTGGAGTTGAAAAGCTTTACCCGTTGCTTGAAGGTACTTCCTCATTCTTCCCCCGTAAGGAAATACGGAAGTAGTAGCACCGATTTCAGCACCCATATTACAGATTGTTGCCATTCCAGTACAACTGATAGACTCGACACCTGGCCCGTAGTACTCTACAATTGCTCCGGTACCACCTGTTGTCAAAAAATTAGCTCAGCAATCAGCAGATGCTTGGACCTTATCTATTCTGTTTTAAGTTGGGTTGATGACACCCGACATACCTTTCACAGTAAGAATTCCAGCAACTTTAAGAATGACATCTTTAGGGGAAGTCCAACCAGATAGCTGTCCAGTCAAATTAACACCGATAACATTGGGGCATTTCAATTCCCATGGAATATCAGCCATAACGTCAACGGCATCAGCACCGCCAACACCAATGCAAAGACCTCCAAGACCTCCGCCGTTGGGTGTATGTGAATCAGTACCTGCCGATAACAATCCCAATATATTACCTCTGTATCTGGAATGCCCGTTTATTTGTCAGGAATAATATTACGACTAGAATTGACCGTTACGAGCACAGTATAAGATGTAAGCATGCTCTACGAACCGATCATAAGGAGACCAGGAAAAGCGTAGTTTTCCAAAATAATCTGGTGAATAATTCCAGAACCAGGCTTCCAAAACCCAACTCCGTACTTGGCTCCGGCAGAGGAGAGGAAATCGTAAACTTCCTTATTTGTGTCCTTTGCCCTGGCTAAATCTTCTTTACCACCGACCTTGGCTTCGATTAAATGATCACAATGAATTGTTGATGGAACTGCTACTTTAGGAAGACCGGAGGAGATGAATTGGAGCATAGCCATTTGAGCGGTAGCGTCTTGCATGGCAACTCTGTCGGGTCTCAATTTGAGGTAGCTGACGCCTCTTTCAATCGTTTCTCCTGTAGTAATAAAACGAAAAAATGGTTTACAATGTAGCTCTAACATCTTCTATAAGTCAATTTTAATGTTTTAATTATTTAGCACTCTTACCTTGTGGATCATCTAAATGGGAGTACAACACTTTCTCGGAGAGAGTCAAAGGACGATTCAGCCTTTTCTTTACTATCCCTAAGTTTTTATTCAGCTTTTCATATGGAAGTGGCGATTCAGGATCGAAACGGGACATGGCGGCTGCCCTCGCCCCGGGGGTCGTATGGATGCGCCGCGCGATGCATTTTGCAACCTGAAAGTGCCATAATCATTATTACATTTTTAATACATTTAATCCAGTGTCTAGAACAATAATAAGTGGGGGTATAGTTTTGCTCAATCATCAGCTATATATTGGTAATAAATGATTGAAAACTAATCCTCCTACCAGATTAGTAATCCATTAAAAATCCAGTAATTCAAAAATTATGATCGGCATCCACATACTTAGCGACAATACGATTCATAATTTATAAAAGAAGGATCCCTTTTATCATTTTAGTATTATCCTATTCAGTGAATGCGGACCTCAAAGATTTCGAAAATGTAAAAGAGTTTATTTTAACCCTGATCTGTGATATGTGTAATCAAATTTTTTGGATCGCCACTGCATTATTAGACACGCCCACATAATGTGAGAAATTCAATTTTTCCTAATAAAAAATATACAACGCACATGACATATGTATAAAAATCAAGGTCATGCATAGGTCCAAGTTCAAAGCTTTTAGCGAAACTCCAGACGAGTTAAAAAATGATCAAAATAATATACACAAGCAGCAATCGCAATCATAACTTGAAAATGCTATACAGAAAAATGTATCCAGATGCTCATTTGCATTAAAATAAAGTCAATGAATACAATTCAAAAGTTATGTGCATTGATTATCTTTTCTAATTTAAATTTAAATTCAAGGGGGAAATATTTGTGTGAAAGACTTACGCTAAAGGAGCCCTTGTAAATCATTCTTCGGGTTGACCTTTCAAAGGCTCTAATACAAACAGTTAAATGGTTCTCTCAATCAGGGACAGTGTGAGTTGCCTGTGCCTGTGATAACAGAATAAAATGAAGTCAGATGATGAGGCAAATGGATTCAGCTGAAAAATTGGGAAATTTGCCGAATAAAAAATGTACTCGCTTTCGTGCACCTATTTTATACGTGCGTATGTACCTAGTAGATATATAACATGTGCGAAGCGTTAATACTTTGCTTTTACTTATTACTCGAATTCAGCGTAGGATAAAAATGGAGTTTTGGATCTGTCTGGTTTTCCTACAAGTAGCTTCAGAGGACAAGTAGGAGAGAGCAATTGTACTTCTAGCTGAATCAAAATGTCCCATTCATATGCAATGTAGGATGTAGGGTTCGTCGACAGATGGTAGGTCCAGCAAACTTTTGCCGTTTGGAACCAACCCGTTTAATTTTTGGAATAATAGTTCCAGTTCCACACTGCACTTCCTTGGAATATCCCAGATATGCGTTGGCAGTTATGCTGTTAATGAACAAAAAATAATCGAAGGAATAGGCATATAGATTTTCTGAGCTGAGTACTGTCGCTAAATGTAATGCGCATTTAACATCGTTGTCATTTAGTACATTATTCTGAAGAACACTTGCCGATTAGTTTACTTATTACATGTAGATCATAATATCTATAGGACAAAAAGCAAAACACTGAGTACTGACTTGACGATAAAGTATTAATATGATGCTATTGCTTACTTGTTAATACGTTAACTGGTGTATGAAGGTGAAAAATTATTGTCTTGAATTTTATGCCACCTACTTTGTGTTAATTTGTCTCGTTTACGATGCACTACAACTACATAATACATAATATACTATAATGATGGGATAGTACTCAGGATACATGATGCAAATTAACTGTCAAAGTGAACGTTGTTCTACTTGAGTAGGTAAATATTACTATGATTCCTGTTGATAAACTTAAACTTATGGACCTACATAGAAGACCTTTGTATACTGCTGTGCTGAGAAAAATAAGATCGTAAGGTTCTTGTTATTCGTTCTCCTGTTATTTTTATGCTTTTGCGATTATCAATACATGCTTTCATGCAGATCCATTCAAAGGTAAAAGTCAAAAGTCCACTTCTATGCTCCATATCAAAACTGTACTCCAGTGCGTGGAAATTTTAAGCTGTACAGGTTATCGATGCAGAATACCATACCTAAATATTATTCCACATTATCCACATACTTAGGGTGACGTTAAGAATCCCTTGCTCTAGTATAAGTACATAAGTATGAATGAATGTGAACTTTTCTGATTAAGTTGGTTTTGCATTGCATTAAGATGAAAATAAATGAATCACAACCATGTTTTGGATCAAAGGTTATGTACAAGCAGCCTTCAAAAATCAGGGGAAATTTCACAAAATGCAAAAATCTAGTTTGAACCCAAGGAGTTTTGTTCAGGTAGAGAACATACTAAATTAATGATATGTGAATGTGAATATTCAATACCTACAGCCTACAGACACTTGATGGGCAAACATTAATGGCCAATGTCGATAACAGTAAAATAGTTTGTTCTTTTCGTGTAAAAAATATAGCATTGTTACTTTTGCTTGTAGTTTGGGGGCAATATAAGAAACATTCTATTCCACCATAAATGCTTTTCGTTAAATTATGACACGATGGTACATGTTATTTTAAGGGTGAACTACGTCTAGTGACGTATTTTCAATGAGATAATGCATAATCAAAATTCGTATTGTGCTGACCTGCGAATACCAGAAGATCTGTATGAACTCGTCTATCACGAATAATTTGGATAGTATGGTGATATTAATAATCAACGATTGAAGACTGGCAGGGTTATTGTTATGCCTCAAACGTTAGGTAATGTAAGAAATTGTCCAATTGAAACTAACCTGCGTTTGGGATTCATAAAGAATAAAGAGCATGAACAATTTCCTCATCCAGATATCTGGAATTTGAAAATTCCATGCTTTGGTCTGTCCACTCTGGAAAAAATGATTTCATCGTTATTGCTATGGACAATTTCTTTGTCCCAATTGACGGTTACACTTCCCGACTCCCCCTTCTTGTTCCCCTTCCCGAAGAAGTATACAGCTCTGGGCAGGGTGGATCGGATAGGCTATAATTGTATTGGCATACGGTGTTTTCTTCAATTCAACATAAACTCTCGAGTCGCTTGTAACATTTCATTTTCATTGATTTTTATTGATCAAACGTTTGACTGACTTGATGCAAAAGTTCGAAACATTTTCATGATCTTTCAAGTGATATCTCACTCGCAGGTTTTAATTTGATAATTTTAGAGTGACAACTGACAACTGAACTGGCAAAAATGAATTCTGAAGAAAGCTTTTGCTTCCAGCATTTACCCGACTTCAAGTTTTCATCGTTGGATAATGCTGAGGTCAAGGAGAGTTTAGAAAAGTGGTCAATGTCGGATGGGCTGAAGCTACAAGCGTATTCATTTGACACATCATTTCGAAAATATAATGAAAGGGAGTTTGTCTTGGTACTTTAATTTACTTCACATTTTTGTCGTTATACATGATATCATCAAGTATGTACATTTGTAATTGAAATTACACCACTTTGTTAATTATATTGTTTAAGGCCTTTTTTGTAAGCCAAAACGTTGTCTCTACGCTTTTAAAGGCAATACCAACACACGGATTTACTCATATAGGTACGATTTGTAATCTTATAAATAAAATTGCAACAAATGATAGATTTATAGCTAGTTCTAAATTCTAAACAGACTAAAATATTTTTTTCATAGGGATTCCGGCAGATATTGTAAAATTTTCAGAAGTCAAATGCACAATGACGACCTTGCATGTGTTCGACAAGTTGAAGGAAGATAACAAAATCGTCCGGTCAAACGGTTCCATTGTCAAGTGCATGCCACAATATGTAAGTGGAGGAATAAATGGGAGTGAACAAACCTATGAAATGGAGATTGCAGATAATTTGAGAAAGGTATCATGGTAATGAATCTCTTGAAATACAATGCATACGTAATAATAATAATCATATACCAGAATTCATAACGTTATTTTGACTTCATTTTTACAGCTCGTAATTTCAAATGGTGACGCTGATGACTACGATGACTTTGAAGACATGGATGATGTTATAAATGACGCTGAGAAAAAGGAGTTCCTCTTTTCATTATTTTCACATCTTGTGATTGGAGGCTCACTATGTCAGTATGAAGACAACATTGAGCCATACATACAGGCTACAAAGTTGCTATACAAGGATTTAGTCACAGTTGCAATGGCTGGAGCCCAGGAAGGGGCAGGTGATGGAGACAACGGCAGACTCAAAGTGGTGTCGTATGTTTACAAGGTCCACTCTGTGTTCCCAAATGATTACGCATCATCGAAAGAAAATGCGGACAAGAATCTACTTTTTCATCGGCAATACCTGAATAACTTCTTTTACCTCATTGTGAATCCCCTTAAACAGCTTTGTTTTACCGTTTATCATCATGTCTAGCAATTTTCTGGACATTCATTATATGCGTGTTCTGTGTCCTGCATTCCATGAGCATTGCGTCATTACTGCAAGAATAACTCAAAAATTATCCTGAAAAACTTTATCCACGTCTCCAATACAACTTTCTCGACAAGATTGTTTATCTGTGTATAATAAGGGTACATATTATTCAATATTGTAATTAATTACTAGTAATGCTGGTTTCTTTATCCTAATTTGCATTCTCTAAATCATTAATAAAACATATATTTAGTTATGGATAAAATGCAACGAACAAAGCGTAATTGGAATATAGACATATCTAGAACACTATTTTGTTACAGAGCACCACTTTAATTAATGCTTAAGCACATGTGATGTACTCTAACTTGATGAAGCATCTTTTATTTTGAGTCCGAGCTGAGCTCATAGGTATTACCAACAAATATTTCACCTAAGAACTTTTTTAAAACAAAGAATAACTTTAAGTTGAATCATTTGGTTATGGAAGCTAATAAAAAACAGCTTTACTTGCGTAATTAGCAACCAAACAGTAATGCCAATTCGCTGAGCATCAACTGCTCTTTCTGTATCTACATTGCATTATGCCATTATTATGACTCATGAGAAAAACAATCAAATCAATAATGAATTACTGTGCGAAGTGTGAAGCAATAATCTTTTATGTAATTTGTATTTGGTGACTAGTTAAGATAACTGGGGTCTAGGTTTCAGAATGGCGAAATCAATCCAAAGATCTCAGTCATGTACCTAATTAGTAAACGTGCAAAACAACGTGATACTCAGACTTACTATATTTATTAAATTATATCGTATAAAAAATCTTGCCGATGATACTAGATACCAGAACATGTGCAAAGTATTTTCAATATGCTCAGGTAACTTTTATGCTCAAAGAACGACAAAGACACAGTGACTGAGCATGTAGCTGAAATGATTGAAGCATATTTATCTTTTTATGGAATTGCATGCGTTCTTGTATTCCAAGAAGTTACAAAGATCTGCACAACAAATCACAATATTATGCATTGACAGGGAAAATCCAAGCTTAAAAAACAACGTGCACTAGTATATGACGATGATATCTTGACCAGTCAGGTTTAAAACAACTCTTGCCGTTTTATTAGGTGCAAGATTCACAAGTGCTCGAAGAATCTTCAATCTTGTTTTACATACCTTGGCAAAGGGGCATATAATGAAGACAGATGGATTACATCAATTTATTTGAGCATCATTTATGTAAAACTTAACGTGCTAAGTCAGCACAACAATAAATGTGTTTTTTTTTTCATTTTCATGCATGTATTGGGTACCACAAAAACTGACCGAAACTAAGAATATTATGTACAAGAAAGAACAAAACATTCACAAAAAGATTGAGCGTGGTCATACTAAAGATGGGCTATTCTTTCTTAATCATTACCTCGCCACTCCACACGCAGCTTTTCAACTGGATACATATAGACATTTTTAATTGTCACTTTCAGTAACTTAATTTTTTGTTTACTCTATCATTTATACAATTAAGTAAAATGACACCAAACGGAAACGTGCTGCGGTATTTTTCATTCAGTCCTGTTATATTAGCAATTATGCTAATTGACATTGTAAATTCATTTTCAGTTTCAGTTCCTCCAGTAAAGTCTGTTTGTCGCTCAATGCAGCCTGGACATGATAAATATCGACCACAAACATCAGACAGTCCTTTTCTAGTGTCAACGGATGTCTCAGAAGTTCAAGGAGGAAATTTCGTGGAAGGTAAAGTAGAACAAATTGAAAACTGGTATTCATTTTGTCTAATTCTATCAGCAATGAAACAATATTGTACTGGTACTTAATCAATTTTTGCTTATACATAGTTGATGTTGATAGCTATTGATGAGCGATGTTACAATTGACTAAATGGCACTTGTATACACTCTAGTAAACTGACAATAAAATGTCTGCATATTTGTAATTTGTAGTTTCGTTGCGAGGAACTGGAAATAGAACATTTCAAGGATATTATCTTCAAGCTAGAAATGGAAAAGATTCCCCGATAGGCATGTTCAACTCCAATACTTTGGCAAAAGTGCATAGTTGTGGGGGGATCAGGGCTGTAAGCATTCTACAAAATATACTAATACCTACTATTACTAGTTTTGTACGTAAGTAAATGCGATTGAATTTGTCTTTGTGTTTGAATCCTCATGAAGAACGCGGCGCATCATGCTAATTCTGAGGAGAAAAACCGAATCAACGTTTCTTGGCTTGCTCCTCGAGGATACAATGGCGATGTCACATTCACGTAAGAACGTTCTAAGAATAAATGTATAGAGTTGGATTAATTTCAATCGTCAAATAATTAATATAAAATTACAATTGCTTTGTGTTTAGGGCATCGTTTGTGGAAAACTATGTAACATTTTGGACTCAAGTGAAAGCTCCAGCGGTTAAAGTTGTTTCATAAACCTGTCAGATTATTTATGTTACTTTTATTGTAATTAGCTATAATAAGTTAATCTGTATTGTTTACATGCTTGAAAGTTTTAATAAAAATGTATCACAAATGGAACGTGATTATTTGTTTATAGTTTGGATTAGAATGACACTATTGACGCATGAAAAACAAAGTTTCGACCAAACTAGGTTTACGTTTTTCGTTTAATTATATTTATTTGATATTGTTTCATTGAATGTGACATTTGAGTGAGTCCTATCAACAACTCTTATCAAAAGGCACCACTCTGCTAAATTGTATAGAATAATTTGGAGATACAAACAGAATATTATGACTCGTCATGTGTTTAACTCTGTCCTCTGTCGATTAGTATTGACCACCAGAATGTAAACTATCGTGGTTTATTAATTAAGAAAATGGAAGGGATACACTTTTATATGTATTGTTAGTTTATTTGGAATGGAGCATAAAATTTGTTTACCATGTTATGAACCCAAGATACGTTTGAGTATGTTTCACTGTAAGTTTATAATAATCTATTCTATATTCAATTAGCAATTATAAAAGAGTAACAATCATTAAATGACTGTTTGGCACGGTAGGTGATACACACACTACGACTAAGCATTGCTTCTGTCTTGATGGGTTTCTTTGCTAAATACCTATTGTATCATCAAATAGTTTTTTCCAGTACTTTAGTAGCTTCTCATCGTCGGTGCACTACACAGCTCTGATAGAAATATGGATCGGCTTTTTCAAAAGCAAAATTTGGAACTTGAAAGTTTTTATATTCATTATGATTTTTCCGTATTATCCAGAATATTTGTCTTATCACTGTATATTGCCATTGTTAAAATTTTCTCGTTAACAAGTATACCCGTTGCTTCAACATTATCTGTCAACATCAACATGAGTTGGTATCAAGAAGTAATATCATTAACTATACCACACGAACTGAAGAACTGTTCTTTCTGCATTCTTCATCAAAACTATTCAGTTGATGACGCCACAAAAGCGATATTAGAAATTCTGGAAACTCAAGACAAATTCCTGCTATCATTTGCTGACCCCAATGCTTCAAGTGTATTAAGGAACATTGTTGATGTGCACAAGTTACGGAATAGATGTATAATATCGCTCATTCAGATTTCAAATGAATTACAAACAGAGCATTCTGCAATCTCAGTCCACCTCATGTATGAGCTTATAAAAAGAATGGATGGAGTAATCAAAAAAGATGAGGATTACTTTATATTCCATTCGCTGGAAGGGCGCAACATGGATCTACTTTTTGAGAACGGTTTGGTGGCATCTAATGTGAAGAATAAGCTTGGAGTAAGACTCAACAGTAATAACATGAATGAGCATAATCCCAGTGTTACATTGTACACAACTTGTTTCTATTGTGCCACCGGAGAGCCCATTCTTCACATCATCAGCACTCTGCATCATAACTCAGAAGAGAGCTTCCACTTGAGCAGCTCAGCAGTAAGTCATAGTCATATCCTGTTTCCTGATCTTCTTAAAAACTTCCACAGAAAGGAGTTTACGGTGAGCACACCAGTTCTAGCAAGATGGCTAATTGAGATTCGGGAAACTTCTCCAGGATATTGGAAGATTCGTCGAGGCGTCATGAATTCCGCTTTTCTTCACGTTATGTGGAAATACAATTTCACGGCAAGATACTTTCCATCCGTCGGTGGAGGCGGCACTGGCTATAGATTTGCCAACGGTACGTGGATTGGAACTGTGGGAGATGTATTATCGGGGCGAGCAGAGATAGGTCACACAACCGGTCAAATATACAACCGGAATAAAGTGGTTGGCTACACCTTTCCTATTACTTATGAATGGCTAACCTTTTCAACGGGTGAGCCCCAGCCGACTTACTCTTGGAAATCTGTCTACTGGCCTTTCACACCCCTTTTATGGTTGGCTGTAATCGGATCAGTTGTCATTGCCTTCTTTACATTAACATTTCTCTTGAAGGCTACTCGCCAACAACAGAGAAGATCCTCTCAGAAACTGGTTGCAATCTACCTCCTGAGAAGTTTCCTTGAGCAGGATGCAAAGATGTTGGAAATGCGCTCAACAAACTCGACACGAACATTCATTACTTTTTGGCTTATCTTTTCATTACTGATAACCACATCATATCGTTCAAAGTTAGTTTCATTCCTTGCCTTTCCCACAGTGGAACAACCACCAGAAACATTCAAGGAATTGGCACATTCCAGTCATTTCCAAATTGCTTTGCAGTATCTTCGTGGTGCAGCTTACTCCCTCATCAAAGTTCCACAAATCCAACATTCCAAACAATTTTCAACAGAATGGAGCTGATTGAGAATGATGCAAAATGCTTTCAACGTGCCATTGAGCAAACACATTTCAGTTGTATTTCTTGGGACACCATTGCCTCCTTTGTGTATCATAAAAATCTCAGCGACAAACACGGCTACGTTCCGTTGATCAAAGCAAGAGATACAACGAGCTTTATTGTCGTCGGTCTCATCTTCCCTAAGCGAGCCGTGTTCCGTATCAAGTTTGATTCTGTTATTAATAGGGCCTTTGACATGGGTCTCATGAGAAAATGGATTGAGCGTGATTACGTGTTTATTCGGAAGGAGCGAGCTCGTTGGGAAAATGCTGCAAATAAACCCCCCGTGACATATGCCCGGAATATCGTAAATGATGCTCTAAAGATTCAAAACTTAAGCGGAACCTTCCTTTTGCTTTTTGTTGGCTTAATACTTGCCCTTCTAATCCTGCTCATTGAAGTCTTTAAGTGGAGATGGGAACGCAACGAGAGACCATTGAAGCAGCAGGATAAAATCGGCAAAGCACTTCATTTACTCATTAGAAATGTTGATACTAACGTAGCAGCTATAATCACGAATGATAAATTTCTCCATTAAAAATTGGCGTAATTTCAACAGTAATTATTGCAGTCATGTTTTTATAATACCAAAATAAACGAAAGGGAGTAGTAATTTTGGGGCAATTTTGAATGAACTTGGCTGGTAATTTCGTATCTTTTCAACGAGTCTTCAACGAGACTTCAACAATCTAACAACCAGATATACATAATATTCTAAAACACATACAATTCAACACAGTCGTGAGCATCACTTAAGGAATCCTCATTTGTCAAACAAAGAAAAAATAGCTCTTTTTACACGTTGAAGCAGACTTTTTATGTTGATGAGGTAATGCGATTTAAATGATTTAAAGACGATAACAGAGTGGCAAGACTGCGTAATCTTCAACAATCAGAACTAAATAATTAAGTTTGATGGTGAAGACTTACGTTAAACTGGGACAAATGCTTAAGAATGTCCCAGGAATAAGGATATGCAATGCAGAATCAAAGCTCTGCAATTTTGTGATATTTTCATGTCAAGGCATGATAGAAGGATTTAGTCGTAAAAACTGCTAGTAGTTCATTACCACATATAAAACATTGTTCTCTCATAAAACTTTAATGAGTAATGAGGCAACTGGCGACGGAGATGATTGGGATGATTCTGCGATGAGCCTACTCCATTAGTGTATCAGGAATTGCTCATGCTGAAAGTGGAAGTGGTATTAAGGAAGGAATCATCACAATTATTGAGTGTGTTCTCACTCACGTCCATTCTCATCATATTTAGGGGTAATGTGTGTGAACAGTGTGAAGCCAGAAAATGTTTGCGCTTGACTAATGGTCGACTCTGTATCCAAAACATGATCTTACCTTCCCCTGATAACATCTTTTTTAGATGAAGCCAGGTTAAAACGTATTCATTGTCATAAACCACTCAAGCAAAAAATATGCACTGATATTTAGATTACTGTGCACAAGTGCACGTGACATCACAATTTACTAACACAAGTTAACATATTTATCCGCATTTTTTTATTTGGATGGGTGAAACTGACAAGCCTTATGCATAAAACTCCTGATGTTTCTTGCATAAAAGCATAAAATCTCCTTTGTAGATTAACCCGGGTTTTAAATATTAATGTTTCCTGGAATTCAAATGCGCAAAGTATTTTTATTATTTTACCTACTTGTGGCTATTTGCTCTGCCAACATGTTTAGCTCGTTGGACCACTCCATAACCGCATTCATTTAGAAATGTATTTTGTAAAAGTTTATTCGGTCTGCCTGTCCGTGATATTAAATATAAAATATTAAGGCGCATTAACGTAAACGTCGACTCACTGGTTGGTGGCTGACGTGACGTGAGAAGCTGCTGATCCGAAACCGCAACATCTGCAACCAAAGAGTAACTAAAGCAAACTGGCAAAAAACATCTCCTTAAGGCGTTTGAAGACTACTCACTACTCTATAGGTATACCATGCATGGTTGTGAAGGTCAGGTCTCGTTCATTATGCATGGGAGATGCAAAAGCATTAAATACTACATTATATATTAGTCCATCCTTACTCTTTAAATTGCTGCATAGAGCGCTGAGAGCTTGTCTATATTCTAGCAATTTATGTTGGTACTAGTGCTAGTTAATACTTCTCTGTAGACTTTTGGCAGGTGAGCGCCATTCAATGCCAGCGCAAACAGGCTGGAAATACAACAAAAAACCTACAAAAACAACAACAAAAAACACTGGTCTTCGCGTCTATATGGTCCTCGCAATCACGTTTCTGCTTGCTGTGGAATTCCTACCCATTTAATTATACATAAATGCTACAGTGTAACACTGCATACGCATTAACGTCGAGGGATGAGCCGATGAGTCTCGCGCTCCTGACTGAACACAATACATCGTCCTAAAAAATGTTTTATTCAGGAAACTATCAGATCGTCATGAAAATGTGCATAAAACTATGGGTAGGTAGTGGCAATAGTGGGTCCTACGACTATTATTATTACAACCTGGGGAGTCATTTGATTGCTCAAACCTGTTGCAAATTTGCCAGCGTGGTATTTACTATAGCTGCTGCTACTAAGAGAGAATTTTGTACGCTTAGTACCATCTGAGTACTAGTCGCATCTCCACAATAAAACTGCAAAGTACACATAAAAGATGCGAACAGCCCTTGAATTGAAGAATCACGTCTCATCACTAACAGGAAGCCTTCAATCCATTTCTGTTTGATGATGAAGATAATAATATATATCATGTCATGCATTCACTATAATATAGTGTCCATCTTAGGATAGGAATCTTATGATGTCGCCTACCGGTTCCGGCTACAAACAAAGCCTGTGGCACGTTATGTTTAACGGCACACTGTGTGTCTTACGGTGTATACAAATACAAAGCTTGGGTTTGACTGATATTTAATAGATTTAATACTACGACTACGACCTGCGATTGTGATGGTTTTTGTTTTTCCAACTTGGGAATGGGTACAATCCTTCCTCAGCCATTTACAGTGGTCAATATCTGTGTAAATACATACATATATATTCTGCATTTTGTTATACGTACCCACGCTATTTAAAAGCTATATAGCATTCCGCATATTAGAGCGTGTTTAGCTATTTTGCAAACGCATTTGAGGTTATGGATATTATGCATATATTTATTTCTTGCTTCAATATTTTATTATGCTCACAAGTTCCTCATACCATTTTCCCCAGCTCATTATTGTTACCACTTCAATAAGTCTGACACAATGGTAAATAGCATTATTTGCAGACGAACAACCGTTGCAGCCGGAAGGAAGAGCATGTTTTATTTCATATGATTTGGATTGCTCTCACCGACAAGTCAGAAAAGAGTGTCTGAGCACCTGTATTTCACGTCAAGCATAAGCTTACATTAGCCTATGCTATCTAAGTGGAAGGATTATACCGAGAATTTCAATCAAAATTAAGTTCAACTGATTTATTTATAATAAGTTCTTGCCAGTAGTAAAGTTTCTAAACGCGTAAACTTACCCGACATAATACGTAATAGGTGTATATTATGTTTGTGTGCATAAAATAGTTCATGTGTAAAGTTATCCCAGTGATCTGTCTCTTGTCAAATGAACGACTCTCATAGAGTCTGCTGGAGTTCCATAGTGTTTGCATATAGATTTCATTTTTAAAATGGAACGCGATATTAATGAAAACTCTGACTGGCAAAATGTCAAAGTTACGCCAGATGGGAAATTTCTCCGTTCCAGTTTTCCAGGATTGTGGAAACCCTCAGTCGAACGTGGAAATCACAGTTTGTATCCACTTGAGTGGATACAAGGTAATTAGTTTTGCATGAACTTTATAAGTATTACAAAGGCAATGGTTTTCCAAACTGGTTTAGTTTTATTTCATATTATTTTGACTTTGAGCTTGCAATATTCATAAAATATTATATTTTCAACAAGAAAACAAGCTCTGCATATCGATAAAGAGTATGAGAAAACTAATTAATTGAAGGAGACCTTCATCATTTTGTTACTACTTGGGAGTTGAGACTTAAACCTAGACATGTAAAATAGGTAGGTACATATAGAGCAAGTTATAACACTTGGCGAGCGTCGAGCTTAGCAATATATATTGGATGTTGATGCTAGTCATGCATGTTTAGGTTTTAGCAGGAACTTTAGCACTTTAAATCTCACTCTGATAAAGTTTTTCAATTTTTCATATATTATAAAATCACAGCATCAAGTCTTAAAGTGTTTCTGCTATTATTGCTGATGGGAATAATATTTTACTTGCTATGTTCTTAATATTATAAGCTGAAAACTCTGTTTTGGAAGATGACGGCAATTGAGTAGGGGAAACTTTTTGACTTTGTTGTTTTTTGTATCTCTTCTGTATCCAGCTAAACGAGAATTGGACGACATTGGAGACTACTGGCGTGTATACGATAAGCTGTACAACCTTGAGTCTTTCATCGAAAAACATCCTGGTGGTAAGCAAAATCCAGTGCAATCTCTGATTGTATTGCAACATGTAGAGAATGTGCAGGTGTAATCACAAGCATTTTTTTTGGTTCATCAGGTGCCGACTGGATCGAGTTGACGCGAGGGTTAGTGGGTATAATAATTGTTGCGAAATACTCTAGGATTGCGATCGCATGATTTATCATCATTGACATTTTGCATGAAGAGAAATAACCTTTTAGAGTACTTTTTTGTAAACAATTTTAGAACTGACATTACTGAAGCTTTTGAGGCATCACACGTAGTCAACGTCAATAAAGTGGAAGCTATCCTAGCCAAGTATTATGTTAAAGAAGCGGATCATCCTAGGAATTCTCCGTACACATTTAAAGAACAGGGTTTTTACAAGACGCTCAAAAGAAGAGTCGAACCAGTTTTAAAGGTTGGTGTTCTTTTTGACATTCAAGTCGTATTAAAAATGAAAGTACCAAATAAACACGTAATACATGACTCATCGGATTGTGATAATGCATTACTTGTCGTGCTGGTGTTTTAAATACATGACTTTGCTAGAAAAAATTTTCGTTCTTATTTGTTGTATTGATATTAATGTACATTCAATTCCCCAGATATATATTTTATATGACTACATATTTTAGTCAGGAAAAAAACATTTTTTATATGAGTGGACAACTGTATTGGGCAATGTCAATTACTGATTCAGTTTTGTTTTCAAGCATGCCAAATTCTCATATTATTTCCCTACTTAACCTAGTTCTTGCATTTGATATTGAAATCAATAGATTTGATTACAATTAACCATGATCTTTTTATTTCGGTCACTTTCGATTTACATTCCAGTAATAATTAGTCCAATGGCATGCAAAAGTTGACACGTGTACATAAGTTTTCTGATTCTATAATCACAAGAGGAAAAAACCATAAAAAGCCTCATACTGGATATTGAGTATTGAGAATAAGGTCTATTGTTAGCTTAATTAAAACATTAAGAGCTCTTATATTTATTTTTCATGTGAGTCTTCCTCCTAAGACAAGGAAAAATTTAAACAAGTTTATGTAAAATGTTCTTTCAAAATTTCAAATGTCAAATGGTCGTTAGCGAAAACTTCTTTTCCTGTAAAGATATGCACGCATCAGATATTTGGGTTTATTGTGATTTTATAGAGAATGCAGCTGAATTGAAACCAAGACTGCTGTCATTCACGGTCTTATGACCAGGTGCAAAAATATAGACTGCGCACTCACATATGTGTAGACATATAGATAACAAAATATTGTGGTTTGTACAGTAATTTTGCACGTAATAGAAATGGCCATGACTTTGACCATACAATTCCTCAGGAACTTATGATAACTCCTCTGAGCAAAACAATGAGACTAGAGAGATTGAGAGATATTATTCATGTACCTATTAACTGCAAGCGAGATCAATTACAGCGCAAAAAATGGAAACTGAAATGATATTAAAAAGCATGTGTGTCCACTTTTTGAGCATATTATCTGCGGTTGGTGCTTTTTCACAATACAACAATAAGCTCATTCAACTTCCCTTCTGTCCGTATCCAGCATCTTTTGTTGACATAATATTTCATAGTCTTCTTCAAACTTATAAGCAAGTTATTAACTAGAGTCCTGACACTGGAATCTTCCTATAGGAAATAGCAAACAAGCCATTAGTGTAACGCTTCCATCAAAAGGCTTATCATTATCGAAATAAAATTGTGAGGGTATAATTTAAGTTTTAGAAATAATACCTTAGTAGACACGGAATAATGTGACTAGCATAACCTCGTGTGCATACACATTTCATATTAATTGTTAGATGCGTTACATGCGTTCTATGTTTTTCAAAAATATAAATTGTCATGTGTTTACATATAACCTCTAAACCAATGGAAGTTATATAATTGACAAAAAGAATGGCCCTTACATTGCTAGAAGCATCATCGGAAACATCCATTAATTCATAATGTCGCATAGTCGCATCTGCATCATCATCGGTATTTTTGTACATAATAGGAACACTTTTTGCGTCTGCATGAAAGGGAAGTCAAACTATAAAGCATAGAAGAACTATAAGGACATGTGATTAATGACCACCACATTGTACGAGAGAAGAGCAAATTTGTAGAAAATGACAATGTGAGTTTGAAGAGTTTTGCATACAGGCGAGGGAGTTTCTTTCATTCCCACTTATAGTCATTTCGTAAATGAGGTTTAATTTTTTACCCAAGTTCAACAACTCTTATAAATGTAACGTTATAATATTCATATAATTTGCAGATTCTCCTGCATGCATCGCAATGTCAGGGTATTGATTTGTTCGATATTTTATTATTCTCTTGTGAGTAAAAAATTGCTAGTTTTTCATGGTAAAATGGAAACGAACAAAGAATGCGGATGCCATCGGGAAGATGCGCTTATTAGCATTTACGTGCGATGCAAACACAACCTTTTTGTGTGTTTCCACTTCGCATGCACCGGGGCAATTAGCAAATTATAGTTATTTTTGTACAAATTTGTTTGTAAATACAGTAGCTAGTAGCTAATACTAATAATGGTCATTCAGACGTGATTACTGATTACTAAATGCTTGCTTTTGCTTAAACATCATGAAATCGCTACTAGAAAGTGATACATCATGAAAGCCCTCAAGCTTTTATGGAAAACCTTTCTAGTTTCCAGTCAAACAACGTGTTAACTAACCTTTGCAAAATGTTGAAATTGTTGGCGTGTTCAATAGAAGGCAGTATTTAGACGTGCTTCTCATAAAATTGAATAAAAGTTTAAATTATCGCCTATAGCCAACATTATTTCTATACCATCATGACTCAAAGTACTTTCCCATAATGCTGATATTATACGATGTGCAATTTCCCCCGTAGAGGCATGGAACCGCAGCTAGCCCAAGAGTACTCCTCACACAAGATACTTTGGCAGCCAGTTTTTTAATTCTCTCTGTAATCGGAGCATGGACGGATTCGATTGGAATATCAATAGTAGCTGGACTCCTTCTAGGAATGAGCACCACTGCTGCACATAACTTTTTCCATCTTCGGGATAGTTACCGCAGGTATTACTTTGATCTCAGTGCTTGGTCCTCTTATGAATGGAGGATTACGCATGCACTCAGCCACCATCTATTTCCCAACACGATTTTGGTACGTAATTTTTACATTTTCCTTTTTAAATTAAATTATTGCAAATTTTTAATGAGTATTTACACATCTGTATTTCTTTTTCCCGTCAAGCAATAATAATAGCATGTGAAAGATTTAAGTAGTCAAGCTTAATTAAAATTCATCACTCATTCTTTGAAAGTTAACCGAAAAATGTGGAATGATAATACTGATTTAACTTTGGGTGTCTATGTTTTTGGCAGGACTATGAAATCGCCGTCTTCGAACCATTTCTCGAGATGCTTCCTTGTCGGCCCAAGAATTTCTTCCAGCGGTATGGCTCCCTTGTGTATGCTCACTTAATTTATTGTGTGTTGATGCCACAAGACTGTTTGAGACGAGCTCATTTATGGTACCTCGGCAAAACCAAACCAAGACCGGAAAATTTTATCATTCTCGCGGAGCTGCTGACATATATTTATTTTGCTCCGTCAGTTTGGGTAAGTAGATGGACTTGAAATACCTTCCTCCCATTTTCATCACATTGCACACACACACACACACACACACACACAATGCTGTCACAAATGCTGAAAGTGCCGCTTGCCATATGAGTATATAAATGACTTTGCCTTATGAGCAATGCTGTGATGTAGCAATATTACTACACACGAGTTTAGATGGAAGATGGAGGAGGATGGAATGGAGGTATCCAGCAAATTCTTTTGTGTGACGCTGACGAAGCTTTTGTAATTAAGAAGATGATGTCTCCCACTCTCTCCTTTTGTCTTTCGTAAGAAAGGAAATAACGGAGAGACTACATATTTCAATCTGGCACTAGATCTGTGAGCGTGATGTTAATGTGATGAAAGAGTTATGAAATTCTCCTCTCTTCATTCTGGATATGAGAGAGAAATACAATGTATGTACTTCTTTGTATTTTAGGCAGGCATACGATGTTGGTTTGTGGTGATGACAGTCGCATCGTATTGGGTAGGTCTCGTTGGAATCAATGCAGCCCATCATCATCCAGATTGCTTTCACGACGGCGATCCAGTGGTACGAGAAGAGCCTGATTTTGGGTGAGTACTGGAATAAAATTGAATGAATGAATCAAGTATTGAAATATGACTGCATGTATGATCTATATTGAGCATAAATTAGCTACTTGAAAATGTGGCTGGGCTAAAAGAGGAATATTATCAAATATTATCTATTATACTTTCCTAAATAGATATTTACATATCGAAATCTTTAGTTCCCTAAGGTTTGAAATGCCTACTATCACGTATGTTTGCCGAATTAATAAGATTTTATGCATTCCTCAACACAGACTCTGCCAATTGGATGCTACAATTGATAAAGCCGATGAGTTTCACAAAACGGAATTCGCCATCCTCACTACATTTGGAGAACACCCGCTTCATCATTTATTTCCTGCAGTGTGCCATTCAAAGCTACACCTTATAAAACCGATCTTTGAAAAAACATTGGAGGAGTTCCTGGAAAAAAATCGCTCCTTAACGCAGTTGGAGCTTTTCATAGGAACTCATAGACAGTACGCTAGAACGACACCGAATGTAAGGAAGACGTAGATGAAGTCCAATACTTTGCTATTTTTAAGTAATAAAAGAAAGGAATATGCTCAAAAAGATAAAACTAAATTATGCATACGTATGTGCCAGTTAATGTTCCCTGAGTGCTTAGAATTGTAGTATTAAATTCATAGAATACAGTATAAATACTTCTAGATGTGCACTCATGTTATTATATATTTAGATGTATTATATATTATGGCATTTTTAAGAATGCTTTCGACGGAACAAGGGATTTTATCCCATACTACTTGCTTAAATTATAATCTACGAATTCATAATAAAACTTAAATGCACATTATTTGCATGAAATCGAACATATGAACCATTTTGCATTCTCTGTGCTCTTTCAGGTTTCCTCCATAGAATTACTTTTTATTTCTGCATCCTTTTTTATTCACATAAAGTTTCGACAATTACGATGACGTTTTGAGAACAACATTGATCAAGCGTTATAGCATTATCATTTAATCAGCTTAAATTTTTTAGGTTAGCATTACGTTTTAGTAGGTCTACCGTACCGCATTGTCCAGAATTACCTATTTTTAAAATTAATTGAGGTACAAGCATTTTTAAGGGTTGCATCCACATGACTGAATTTTTTGTGAATTTTATAGTTGACACTATTGATTGTTGTGGTCTTATAATTTTGTAATTAAATATACTGACGTAACAATATTTCCTACCAGTGAAGCATTAGCTTGTAATTGAAATATGAGGGTCATGAATGGAAGAATTCATGAATATGATAATTGATAATTGAATGATTTTACGAATCTTCACACGTGTTGAGTGGATAATTCTATGTAATAGCTACTAATGGGTGTAATGGACTAGAAAAATAGGGTAATTACATGATCGATTTTAGCTCAGACTGATGATCATACACATCCTTGTGACATTTTGAATTCATTGTTTTGCAGAAGGTCGCTCGAGGGGACACTTCACATAATCATATAAAAATGAATCCGATTTCCAATTCATGGTCAGTTTACTACTCGGTGTTAAAAGTGATAACATAAACACTAAGTATTGCTTGATTATACTTTTTTTGTCGTTATTTAATACTTTGGATTGTATTTTGAAAAAAAGATTCAGAATGGAAGTCCAGAAATATGGTATACTAGTACTGTCCTTAATTTGTTTTCATTCAAATCGGATTTCTGTTGCTGGAGATGATTCCATGTCCTGCATGGAAAAGCTTACCGTAGAAGACAAGAAGGTTGCGATGACCGTAATGGAAACTTGTAAGAAGAAGCTTAACCTTGACACAATCCCGAAACTAGATGAAATTGAAAAAAACGGATTCGATGATAAGGTATGATAAAAAAATCTTACATTTCAAGCTTACGTATGACTAGTATACTTGTAGAATGCGATGCAAACCCATACTCTCCCGTTTTACTGTGTATTTACATTTAACATTCTCTTTCTTCACTCTTGTTTCTTCTAGTGCTTCGCGAAATGCAAGCTCATGGAACTAAAGATCGTAAGTTGAGGATAATAAATAAATAAATAAATGGGAGGAAGCATGACTGACTATATGTTTCTCTCTTTTCATTGGTCTGGAAGATTTAAAGTCATGTTAAGCATTAAAAGAAAGAAATGGATTACTGCTGAGCTGGCTTTATATAGAGTCATGTCGTAAGCTAGCTCTCTGCATGTTTTCCTTTCTTTCCCCCTCCATTATAATAATAAGGCTCATCTTGTTTCCTCCTATCTATCTATCCACACAATGACACATACATATAGCATATTATATGCTCTCTTAGTATTACTTTATTAGTCTTTTTCTTTCTTCCTTTTTGTCTAGATCAACGACAAGGGAACCCTTGATACAAAAACCTTAGAAGAGTTTTTGAAAAAAGTTGCCCCCGATAAGCAAGCTGATGTTTTAAGCCTTTGGCAAACTTGTTCTGAATCTACAAGTAAGTATATAATGACGACAGCAGCAATGCTCAAAGTCAGTTTATGGACTCTCTTTTTATGGCCATAATGAATTAAGTCATTTTTGCTCACAACCTCGTCATTTTATAGCTGCTCGTGTGCAAAGAAAACTGGCTTTTATTAATGGCATGACATGTGTACATATATATTGAAAACATGCAAGCCTCTTTATTTTCTTTTGCTTTCTCTCTCTTACACTTTTCTTTCATCAATCCACAGAGAAAACAATGGATGGAGAGGGCGGTATTAATGAGAAGAACGTTTGTAAAGCAGCAGCCATGCTGAAACATTGTTTCATGCAGGGCATTAAAAAGGTTTGTGTTCTCGCGATTCATTCCAGAAGCTTAAAATATCTCCACTCACAAAAGTGTGCCTACACACGAAACCTTATTTTAAAGCAGATCTCTCTCCAGACCATCCTTTTCCTTTTATATTTTATTCCTCGTTTTGACCAAGAAACTGGAAGCCAAGAGAGGAAAAGGAAGTTAGTGAAAAGACTGGCTTCTGGTGTGTGTGTTTTTTTTTTGTAGGAACAAGACGAAGAATCTCTCCTCTGATCCTTTTATCCTCTTCTGTACAGCAACTCTATATTATGCATAATCTCTATATCGTCAAAAATGCTTGTCTCTCCAAAGTCAATTTAGAAATTAAATTGACTTCCTTGTTATTATTTTAGTTCTGCTAACGAAATGAAAGGGTACCGGAGGGGTTTATGTGCTAATTGCAAGCGGCTACACTTACTTTCATCCTTTCTCCTCTTGAGGAAACAACCAACGGTGACGACGGTTTCTCTTCTTCTACCTACACTATAACCTGGCCTAGTGGAAGACCATCATTTCTACTGGTTGGCTGGCGGTCTGCTACATGGCACAATTCCGTATTATTTCCTCAAGTACAATTTGAGATTTTACTATTACTCCCACTACCACTGTTCCAGCTTGTTCACCAAGAACATTTTCGAGAACAAACCTTGGAGAACACCTAATTATAAAGCTTTTAGTCTGTCCCTACAGTATTTGTATACATGTATACACTAATGCTCTTTCATGTGAAAACTTCTTTCTCCTTCCTTCACAATAAATTCCTCCAAGTGTAATGTTTCCAGTATAAATAGTACGCTCTGCTTTTCTCCTAACTCCATTCTACACAGAGCAACATAACGAGGAAATATCATTATGTTGTATAATATGTTTGGTCAAATCTTGTTCTTGTCATTTACACTCTTCTGACACTCATTTCATTTCGCTAATGACGATGATATAGTGTTAATTGTATGTACTTTAACAATAAATTCTTCTTCTCATTCCACATTCTCTTATTAAAGTAAACTAACAAGCGGCAACAGCATCATTATCATTCGGCACAGTTGTGGATAGTAGATACATAGTAGACTTGCTTTCTCCGTGGGGAGTGACCTGGAAGACGAGAGAGTCAAGAAAAGTACCCCTTTTAAAATGAAAAACGTTTATAGAAAATGGGAATGAAATTGTTTCACCTTTTAAACCTGGCCAGAATATTATGCCCCGCCTGCATGAGGACTTATGGTAGAAAGAGCACCCTCACTTTATACACACACACTGTGCATTTTACTACAGTTTCCATCCTTTTTGTAACAATAACAGTAAATTATTAAGAACAAGGATGAAAATGGCTCCAGAAGAGGAGGAAAATGAAGGAGGGTAATTGTACTCAGCTAAGAGTAAAGGAAACCATCAGCATCAGGCAAGTGTATACCCAGTTGCATCAAGACAATCCACCCACATACATGTAATATATTATGTACATGTTAATAATGATACACAATATTGTGAATATAGCTAGGAAAGCCTGATTTCTCCGTCCATGCACCAGCAGTCTTTGCTGAGGCGTGCAAAAACAATACGACTCAGTCTCCCGTCCCTTCGTCGTACTACTTTAGTGCAGACGCCAGCACTGCTGTGTAGACTTCTTGTCTAAAAAGGTGAAATAGTGGTAGCAATCATGTAATAAGAATGAAATCACAGTTTTACCAGCCCCCGTCTTCTTGTTTCCTGTTTGGCTACTCTGTATCCCACCACCTTGGTTGGTGTGTTTCAAATCTGTTCTGAAATTTATAGCTGAATGAATTTAGACCCAAATCCCAGTACTTTTCTGCTGTGGCCTGCTGTTATTACTCTTTACCATCGTAGCGTACCAAATTTGGAAATTGAAAAACTTGGTACATGTCGGCACAGTGGCATTAGAGACGCTATAATATGCTCATTCACTTTGATGGTTGGGTAATGTAATGTAATTTGTATTTGAGAAGTCTTTGTAATGTAATATAGCTTAATAGTAGTATAATATAATACGTTTTATGTATACAATTATGCCTGTTTGAATGTATCAATTCCAGAGTGCCAGAAAACAAAGGTTTTGTAGAGGTAGATCCAGAGACGAGCTTATAGTATGAGTTCTCTTACTCCCATTTCGATAGTTTTCTCCCAGAATAATCATTTTCCTGAAGTGGGGCTGCATTTGTCGTTCAATGCTTCGTCCAGCTTTTCAGTGCTTTCGGTAAGATACAGAAATGGATTGTCGGATTTGAAGCTTGAGTGGAGTCGAATGAATCAAAAGATTTGAGACAGCGAGCCTGCAGTTATGGCAAAGACACTTTGTGCTTGTTACTCGTGCGGTACAAGAATCGGTATTTTGTGAGCAACCTTATACTCACTTACAAAACCACTTTTCTTTAGTGGAAACATTGGAAGAAGTCCTGAGAGTGCTATAGTTGTACTCAATAATTCAGGATGATAACTGTAGCCAAACCACAAATCATTTTTATTATTTGCATGGAATTGTCATTCCAAACTCAAACTAACACGTGTAAAGATTGGAGGCATAGGCTCCTGGGGCAATTATTAATGCCTCTTCGTTCCTTTATATTTATTCAAACTATGCATTCCGTGTTTCCTAAAATACGCAGAGAACAATTTCTTTAAAACCTAATTAGTCGTGAATGTTCTGTAAACAGTAGGCATACGTTATGGGCCTATATTATGGTGAAATTTGCAATAGGCAAAATAGTCATCGCCATTTTAAAGGAAAAATAGTGAATAATGTAATATTACATATAGTGAGCTCAACATCATTTGATTTTGAACCTTAAACCTTACTATTAAAAAATTATTTGTGTAATTGGTCGGTTAATTGAAAATCGTTAACTCGTGTATTCTTGGGTTAATTTTGTAGATTACTTATGGAGAAATGCTTTATGGTTTTTTTTGTATCTCAATTATTTCCGCCTGTGATTAGTACTAAGTTCTAAGTTTACTTGCGTAGTATTGAGATAAGTAGAGGGAAAATAATATTTTTGAATTATCAACTTTCAGCATATATGAAAGTTCATCAAAGTTAGACAGCAGTTAAAGTGGCCTTTTCAGCAACCTGCTTTTTCTGTTTGTTTTTATAAGAGTTAGATCCGTAAAACCGTGTCATGCATGGATGTATAGGTAAGTAGGTTGAACTGGTTGAGAGAGCGATCCACCCATGCTGCCCTATTTGACAAAGCCACATTATGTTGGATTTAGATCTTATAGATTTTGCACGTTCCCTCTTTGCCAGATTTGTTTCTTTTGAAATTCCTGCATGATGACATGATAAAAACGCTAGAAATTCGATTATGCCTAGTTGGAGCTGAAAGTAAGCAGGGAAGAGAAAGTCGAATATAAATCTTGGGAAAGGTGCAGTGCAATGGTCATAACCAGGAGAAAGGGCAGTGGATGACAAGGATGAATGAATTCTTCTGACAGCCTACCACTCGACCTTTTCATTTTATTTTCTTATAAGCCCCATTGTTCTCATGCATGTACACCTCCAATCCTCCGCAAAACCCTGTATGTACATTTTCCAACCTACAAAAGAAGACTTTAAAGGCACTTCACAAGCCGGGATTTTTTTTCTCACAGCGTAGCTCAAATATATTTGTATATTAGATATAAAAGAAGAAAGCAGGTATTTTTTCTGGTGGAGAATACAAGATGATATGATAAACATGGAATGAATATACATACAGTGTAGAATGGATACTTTCTATAAGATGTTGCAAGCAATCGCACAGAGCAAGCCAAAACTCACCCTTCAATTTTCTAGTACTTACAGTGACAGCATGTACAAAATATTTGTTCGACCTCTGCACACTGAAAACATATTATCTACACATTTACCATACATTATTTCCTTGTTCCGTTTCTTCATTCTATTATTCTATCATTCTTTTCCTTTCTAGCTCTCGCTTTTTTCCCAAACAGTCTGACAGTTGGCCAGGTTTTAATATTTCTTCTTGTTTCGACTCAAGAAAGGCACTGGGATTGCGACTTGTGTTCCCGTCCCTTCACCGCTACTAAAAGTAATGAAATCAGTCCCACTCTCTACGATTGTATGCCTCTTTTGAAAAAAAAAGGACTGAAGCTTCTTCTATCAAATACCATTATTTAATGAATTACAGAACATCGCACAATGTAACTTTTCCGTTGTGTATCCCACGTTATTTCTCTCCATCTCATTCTCCTTTGACAGTACTGAAGACGTGCACAGAACAGAGGAGTCAGCAGTACGAAAAATGGGACGAGAAAAGAAGAAAAAAACATATTATCGGTTTGAGAACATTCGCTGAATTCATATTGATAAATTATGGGTTCTGGTTATTCGGTTGGCTGCTTGGTGCCATGTTCACACACAACAGTCTAATCGCTGCTATTGTTATTTTTTTTTATACTGGAGGAGAAAGGATTTGCATTGCAACTTGTGCGACTGGTGTTGTCGTCCTGTCCGTGATTTCTTACACATCAAGGAACAAACCGAGTAACGTGAACATACTCCATATTATGCAATTATGATGAAAATCCTGTTTCTAAAAAACACAGAGAAGAAGAAGACCAATGAGATGAAATACATCTCGGGTATCTGAATAAATAGCTCTGAGCTAAACTAGTAATTCTTGGAAATGCGCTCGATTGTAGATACGAGAGACGTTTTACTGAGCTCATAATACAGTGGTAAAGTACAATTCGAGATTTATATTAATATGTAGCTATAATAAAGAATATTTTGTACTTGTCTGAATAACATTTTGTGCTCGCCTACAGTCTTGTGTTTTGCGTTACACAGGAACACACATATTACATGACAGGTTCAACATGGAATTATTTTTCTGATGTTTTTCCTGAATAAATTCCATTCATCTTTCCTTTTCCTTAAGCAGATGCCAATGTGCCCATTACGACATATTTGCATTAGAGTCGCAGAAGAAAAATGGAGGAGAATGGCATTGCTGCGTGATACAAGTTAGAAGATCAATATTATCTTGTCACGCTCCAATTAGAAATTATAACGTTGTGAGAAATACAACAAGCAGAAACACAAAGTCTCCCTCCTTCTTACCATCATAGTCAGCTTCCATACAGGCAACGAAAACATTATACATACTTCATATTACTTATGCATTTTGTTTTCTTAAATAAAACACACTCTGACAGAGCAGCATCGCTCTCCATCTCCCATTCTGTTGGCCGTCTATAGAACAGAACAAGACAAGTCTTAAGTTTACTTGAACAACCTTCACAATTCCATATGTAAGTTTTCAAGTTGCTTGATAGCAAATGCAACTAGAAAAACAGCAGCAGTATATGTCCAAGATGCTCAAGTAGAAGCAACAGCTATCCTACATTATATCATTAATAGATACAATAATATTCCAGGAGTATAAGCTTAAGTTGCACCCGGAATGATGACGGTGGGGATGGGTGAAAGATGAAAGAACACACAAGCTGCTCCAAGCTAACTTTTTGTTCAGCTAGTCAACCCAAAAGACAGCTAAAAAGACGACTAATATATAAAGTGGCAATGGCAAGACGGTGTTGTTGTTGCTGCTGCTGCTGATGAGGATGATAATTTTGACGGGACAAATGGTGAAAGTGAAAATGTAGAACTGTGACAAAAATTTCTTGGTGCGCCAACACTAACACACCAACCAAGTGTATGAAAGCATTAGCAAACCCCTCCATCTTTTTTCCTCTGTCATCACTCCCTCGCTTATGACATAGAATTATGGAAGATATTTTCTCCACACAGGCAGTTGGTCTTTTACTGTCTTTCTCCTTGATTATGATAATAATAAATAATAATAA
>JAQIXW010000055.1:0-62076 GCA_034700685.1 Willowsia buskii | reverse complement strand
GAGAGGCAAGCGTAAAGGCACAATCAAATTACTCCAGTAATCAAATTAAAATTAGTGTCATCATCATCATCATCATCCGCAGCGTCATCAATACGTAAACAACTTACCTTTCACATTACCATTTTCACTATGCGTCGTACGAACCAAATTTATGTATTTCTTGCAATTTGAATAATAGTTTGAAATGGTCATATACGCAGTAAAACAACTGACACGAGTGGTTACAATATCTCGATTCCAGAGATCCTCTTAAAAGTAAACGCCGGACAGACAGACAATAAGAGGAAAGTCATAAAGTAATTCTGCTGCTGTTCTTGTCACATTCATCATAAGTACAGCTTTAGTGAGGGTGGTTCTTCCTTATTTACTACAGCACAGTCAGGTTCATCTCAAAACACATACACACACACATTCACACATACACACAAAAGCTTTATAAGCTCAATGAAATTTGGTCATGGCATGCATACATGGCATCCCATCATCATCATATAGTAGTCTCCATTATTTGCATATTATTCCCCCGAAAAATTGGCACTAGTCGCCGTGGTGCTGTAGGATCAAGTTTCTAGGATGAACTCGGCATGTTTTGGCAAGAAGGGTCAAACTCACATAAAAATACAATCAGTTATCTTTCCGTGATCGTCATGCGAGCAGCACCAGAGCAGCAGAAGCAGCAGCACCACCAGCAGAGAGCTGTGTGCAGTAGTGAATCCTACTAGTTTGTAGATTTGATGTACAAAAAATATCTGTATACTACTACTTCTACTACTACTACTTATTATTATTATTGCTATTATCATTGTTATTCTTGTGTACTGACGTACCTTGTAAAGCCGCATTGCTGTACAGATAATAACAGAATTGAAACGCATGGCAGTACTTTTTATACTATATATCCAGCTAAATTCCTTGTGCCAATCGACTAGTTCTATTTTTGACAATGGAGCCTCCTCTCAAGATAGTGTAATCGAGTGAAAGTACAGAAGAGACAGGTTGTCAATTGCAAAACTAGAGATTAGAGATTGTACAAATCAAAGATGTCTTATCAATAAAAGCAAAGTAACTTGTAGACCATAATATTTGCTTTCTCCTGGCAAGTAGGGTAGGTAGAAACTTTGTATTAAAAAAAGAAAGACAATTTTTTGTACTAAAAAAGTTATATACATACATATAAATTAATTCTTTGTGTTTTTCTTTTCTTTGTGTAGCAGTGAGTGACTAAAACTCGTAGGAAGAGAAAGTGAAAGGAAAAAAATAAAATAAATTTGCAAAAACATAGTTTTTTTCTCTCGCATGACAAGTACCATTATAATTAGTATAATAGTGATTTTTTTGTTCGAAAGCCGCTCCAACTTGTTACGACCCAACTACTGAAAGCAACTGAACTGAACACTCTGACTGTGAGTGAGTACTCTGTGGGGAGTTGGAGAGCCACCACACACACACGAACAATTTTGGAGAGAGAAAGAGAAAAAAAGAAAAAGAGCTCTACAATCTTGAAGGCGAGTTGGTGCAATTCTCGAACGTTACACACGAAACCCCTACTACTTCTACTACTACTCCTCCTACTTCTTCTTCATCACTGACGCTTCTTGAGAGAGAGAAAAGAGACTGTAGATTGTGAGCGGATCACTGTGAAGGAAAACTTGAAGGCTGTTCGTGGATCACACACACTGTCAGTGAGACAGGCGTAATTGAAAATGAATTTCCTAGGTAAAGACAATTATGGATTTTCGTACTTGAGAACAAAGCACTGCACATTCTAGTAGGAAAAAAGTATGTTTTTATTCTATCATTTCTTTTTGAAAAAAGAGTACGTAGAATATTTTCATGTTATATTTATCTATTTCAAAAAAATTATTCTTATAATCATTCATTTAAAAACATTAAAACAGTTATAAGGAAATCTTTTTCAAGAAGACGAAGGTGCTGAGTTATAATTGAGCATGAAGTTAGAGCAAGGCATG
Source organism: Willowsia buskii (assembly GCA_034700685.1). Lineage (NCBI taxonomy): Eukaryota > Metazoa > Arthropoda > Collembola > Entomobryomorpha > Entomobryidae > Willowsia > Willowsia buskii. Next base: position 60,106 of record JAQIXW010000055.1, on the reverse strand, counting down.
TTGTTTAAAGAAAATACTGAAAGTATTTATATATCTGTATTCAAATATTTATTAAGCTTTTGCGCTGAGTGATCTGATCTGATATACAATATTGTTAATCTTGTATGTATTTGCATGGACTTTTTTGCCTGAGCATTTCTTTCACTGTGACAAAATTCCAACTGTGCATGGCGACAGTACTTCAACTACTTTTACTACCATACTCACATTATCATCGCCCATTTTCTCATAACTTCATTTCTTTCATATACATTGGTTATACAACGGCTTGTCTACTCCAGCTGGTGGTCTGCTTTCTCCATTTTATGGCATTTGGAAATAGCCTCATATAACGTATCATCATGCCCCACAGGTCTTGCATAAGATGAACATGAAACCACGCGCAGATAGAATTATTAAACATGATGGTGATTTCAAGTTAATCACAACGAGATAGCTACAAACCAAATACTGCCACCAGCAGGAATCCATTTTCTTCTTCAACCGCAATCATTCTTTTCCGTTTATGTCACCCACGGCTTAAGTTTATGTCGCAAAGCCGTCATACTAAAGTGCACAAATTTCTGCTTTTCCCCTTGAAAAAGGGTTAATATTTAACATACACATCAAAGTAACAAGCAATACAGCGCTTATATATTTTCTTGTCGGAGCGCTTGGATTGCAATGTTTACAGTGTACAAGTTGGTCTCGTAAATCGATTTATATGCGTATGGCACTCGGAGGAAGAACCTCTCATCTAAAAACAGCTGGAAGCTGGAATTAATGTGCCATGTCAAGTCAATCATTTCGCAGGAGGTGGGTTTTACATACTTTTCAAACAGTGAGAATGAAATGGAAATCCTCGTCGTTAGTAGTCTGAGAATTGCATTTTCAAAAACATTTTCATTTTCTCTGTCCTCCACAGAATCGTGTAATGCAGACCACTCTAATGAAACTGGCAATATACTCAATCACCATTTCAATTTCAGTTCATGCAAAGTGTAGAATTCTTACGAAAAGAATTAATCTCCAAGTTTGCTAATAATTTTTTCCTCTGAGAATTAGAAATCCTGGAATTTTCGAGAGAAAAAAAATTAAAATGAGCACCGTCATTAGTTTGGGGCCTTACTGTCGCCACAAAAATATTTAACAAAGGCTTTTCATAAAATAGGAACTAGAACCCCAACTGCTGGGATTCCATTACAGTTACTTTAGATCATTAATTATCATCATAACGGTCATTTTCGTGCGCATATCACAGATGATACATTTATTATTCGCTAACGAATAGTCTGCGCATTTGCATAATATGCTTCCTCACAATGTAAATACTACACGACGGCTTTAGGGCTTCGCCCAAGTTTTATGATGCATAATGCAAGCCTAATTAGCGTCATTTGTAATGGCCTACCATCCATAAAGGAGTGACGATGACTGACAAAACTCTCTTCACTTTGACTTTTACCAGGAAATAAACTTTCCTTCACGAAATTCTCACTAATTCTCTCTTTTTCTCTCTCATCAACCTGATCATATTTGCCTTTCAGCATACTACGCAAGCTTCTTTTCTCAATCAAATATGTATACGTGTATATATAGTGTTCTTCTGCATGTCATGCTTTCTTTTCCTCTTTCCATGATTCCGTCTTGAATAATGAATTCGTATTTTTTAATTATTCGCTTTTTTGCACACCACAGTCAAAATATATAATGCTGACTGCTGCACTTTTTTGCTGTGATTATTACTATTATTATCATGTATACTGGTAACATGCATATATTATTATCAACCGTGCACACTCATCATATTTTCACATATTTTCTTGAAATGCCATCATGTATAAATACCTATTCGACAAAACATTATTGCACACCTATTTGAATACCCTCAAGATGTGGAATTACCAACAAAACCGCAACATTTTCCCACGCAAGAAAAATGATGATTTGCACAAAAAAAGTATAAAATAATTTTAAAAAGGCATCCCTGCAACATTATTCCACTGTCAGCATGAACTATAAGTAGTCATCCACTTATCTTTCTATAAAAAAAAATAGTACAAGTACCCAGAGTCTAGTCTAGAAAGTTTTTTGCTGAGAAAAGCGATTTTCAAGTGTTAGCAGCAGGCTTTATTGATCGACAAGTGATATAGTGCGGGCGACTGTAAAATGCATAAATAATTTAACATGCATACTACGTAAGGTAGGCAACAAATGCGTCTTTTGTATTTATACAACGAAAAGTACTCGTATGGAACAACGTATGCTCCTCCCTCATGTCGCAAACAAGTCAAATGCGCTGTAGTAAATTAAATAGTGTATTAATAGACCTGCTTTTCCTCTTGACAACACATGGTCCTTTTAGCTTTTCATCATCATCTTTATAGTGATAACCTACTGCATTAGGGGAGAAAATTATGCGACAGAGTGAGGCACACACATACAACCAAGAAGGGAAGAAGAAAGAACTACTCGAGTTTTCGCTTTTCTCCGGAGGCATTTTATCTATAATTAGAACATACCCAACTTATATTAAATTCCAGGTGTCGTGTAGGTAGGTCTATAACGATTTTAGTTATGTCTACGCTAAATCAACTTCAAATTTATATGCACCATCGTGCTTGTTTTAATTAAAGTATAATGTGTGCATGCATCCATGCATCATGCATAAATATGACATCAAACGAAATGGCAGAGTTGTACAGTATGGGAATGGAAAGGCCTGGCGTAGGCCACATAAAGTTAGGAGACAGTTTGTCGACGAGGTCGCAGTTGCAGTGCCAAGTGCCACACCACAAAAGAGTGCCTATGTGTGCGTGACAAAATCTTAGGTATGCCGACAGTACGTAACTACAATATTATAATACCTACATACCTAGTTTCATTTCCTTTTGAACGCGTTGAACACAATGTAGTCCACACAGCGATCTAATAGAGCTGTATATTTTAACGCCAGCTGCTACTACTGACGGGATAAAAGAAGAAAGAAAAATTTAAATTAATGCCTTCTAGGGAAAGGCAGCGGAAAAAATATGTCAAACACGAGGCTTCATATTAGAAATTAAAATGAGTTGGGGTGAACTAGACCAACACAAAAAAAACAAGAATGAAATGGAGTTTAAATCAATTTTTAAAGACAAGATTCCAAAACTATTTTACCAGAAAAAAAACACTAGCACACGTATGTATATTTGTTAGAACTTAGTTAATTTCTGAGACAAGTTGAGAGACTCACCATATGGAAGCGCAACCGTTTAATATTTGTTTACATAAAACTACATTTTCACTCTTTCTATTGTCAATTGTTAGAATGCCGTAAGGAATTAACAAGAACTATTAGTACATGCATTTTCTAGTTTCTTAAGTCTTAAAAACTCCTTGAACTTGAGACTTCTTTTATATCCATCGAAGTAATGGTTAGCATCTGATGATGCAGCTGTTCGCGAATTCTCGCCAAATACACCATGTCCTTATGCCCCTTTCTTTCGGCATTAATGATGTTAATACTCTTACTTTCATTGTGTCTACCCGGCGATTGTCGTTTACGACGACTACAGGTGCACTACCTTGTTTTTGATCCAGATCTTGTCTGAATCCGAGAATGGATCCTACACACCAACGTGTGTACCTTGTCGAGGGTCTTAGCGTCACTTTAGATTTTATTCTCACATTGAATTACCTAGAAAACAAACTTTAGCTAGCGAATACACACTACTGTGGTGCGTACCAGGAAAGAACAGTGGACTTTTGCGTCTGAACAATTGCTTTGTTGAGATCTAACAACCTGTTTATCGGATTATGGGAAGTCGAAAAGTATGTACTTTCCTCCCTCTTGTAACCTGTGACCTTTCCCTTTTATTCTAAGCAATAAAGACAGTGGTTACTATAGTATACCCACAGAATACTCTATTGTTTATTCAAAAAAGCCATATGAGAATCATCGTCGTCATCACATCTCATAATAACAGTATATGTATGTACATGGAATTCATTTCGATCCACATAATCTATTTTTGGCAGTAAGTTTCGTGTGAGCTCTGCTTGAAAATGAAAATTCCTCGCTTTTCATAAGCTCAGGGAAAACCAAAGTGAATTCGTGAAAATTAAAACTTTACTTACAAAATTTGCCAAAAAAATGTGGTGTTCGAGTTATTTGGGTTCTTGTGCGGTTGCTTATTATGTAAGCAATAAACGAATAAAATTTAATGATGTTGCTTTGATGATGATGATGATGATTCTACAAACAAAAGTGTTGTGTGTGTTGTTGACGTTGTTTTGGCAGCATTTTTCTTTGTCTGCTCATTTCATTCAGTCAAAAGCAGCAAAAGGAGAGGAATTTGCATCAGTGACGGTGGCTTTGCTTCTGGCTGCTGGTGTTATTGTTTTATGAGCCAAGTAATTGTTTTCATTACGGGCACACTAGTAAATAAATTAGTCAAGAAGGCGCTGCAGGCGGGTGCATCCTTGTTTTTCTACTAAAATGGAATTTCTCTAATATGAAACTTGTCAGAAACATGCATAAAAGGATGTAATACCGCATAATAATGTGGTTAATTTACAAAAATGTCTCTGAGCGAACACATAACATTTATTTGCCTTTCACACAGTTCATTACACTGTACATTTTGGGATTTTCTGGCTACTGCAATATATCTTGAACATCTGGCCTTCTTTTCTGCTTTTGGTCCAGTTTTTAATTATATCAAGCATTATTGTAGCAATTCCAGAGAAATGCGAATTTTATCGCATGTGTTATAAAAAAATAAGTCTGCAAATATCTGAGTCATATTAACATTCTTCCTAAAACGACTTCACTTTTTTTCGAAAATTTGTGTAGGGCTTATTACAAAAACAAAAAAATCTCCACTTGCAACACATATTGTACGGTAACTTATTGCTAAACTACGTAGATCCTCCTGTTCACCTCCCGACTTCTTTCAACTCAGGATAAAGTTTGTTTTTTCTTTCGTGAAAACTCGAATTGGGGGAAATAAATGGAAAATACTATTATCTGGTTGAGTGAATGACTTCACATCAGCGAGCAGAAAAGAAAGGAATAGAGATAAAGGTTCTTCTATCTGTCTAACAACAAGCGATTGTAAGGTTAGTGAGGTTGTTGCTGCTTCTCAACTCTTCTGATTGACCTAGTCTCTTCACTTCATTAGGTTACGGGATTAATAACATTATGCATGAGGAATACTCTACCTTCCTGTTCGACAGACTTTTAGAAAGAAGCTGAAAAGAAGAAGAAAACTCCATGAATCTCATCATCACTGTCATTTTTCCTCTTCTGTCAGGTTCAGTTGAGCAGGTAGAAAATGGTATATTGATACAAACCACATGAGCACACATGACTCCACCAGCAACAACAGCCTCTGTAGTAAAAAGGGGTTTTTTCCTTATATGCAAATAAGGTTTTCGAAGCATTTTTCTTCTCGAGGATAAAAGCCAAGCCAGACAAGACTAGACATGAATTCTTCTCTTCTAAGGCCACATCGTTTTTATTATGCCTGTATGTAGGCCAGGGTAAAAGGCAATCGTAGTACCATCACCACTACTGCCACCAAAGAAATTTTATACCCAGATCGATCAGCATTTTCGTGGATTTCACATGCATGCATACTTCTTTACTTACATCACAGGGTAGAGATAGAAGGGTAGAGAGGAGTTTGGAAGGAAGGAATATAATCATGCTTTGGCCTTGCCTTCCGGCCGAGTGCTGGAAAATCGTTGGTGGCAGGAGGAGTAGCAGAGATACTTCCGTACTTTTGGCAAACTTCCAACAATTTTCTCTTTTCTCTCGCTCAATGTTTTTTTGTCCCTCATTTACTTTCGTCTTCACCATTATTTCTCCTTTCTTATGCTCTCTCCTTCCTTCCTCTTTTATATACACCCGCAAGAAATATATATACTTTATGAGATCACTGCAAACTATCTGCCCAAAAATATTTGCGACATGGAAAAGAAACATGATATTAGATTCTCTAGTTTTCACTTGGAAACATTTTATAGGAATTTCAATTTGTATGACCACCAAGTATACCGTAAAGATTGCAATAAATACCTATTTTTTAAATATGAATACTTTCTGGAAGCTTACTTCTTTCACTACAAATAAAAAATATACCTTCGATCCTTGCTAGGTCTTTTCTAACGGTATTGTTCCACGCTGGAAATTTCTTTTCACCTCGCCAGAAACAAAATGACATAACATCAGCAGCGCAGCGGAACACCCTCAAACGAATTAAAAGACCTTCCCCATAACCCTTTTTGCTATTTCTTCATTCTCCTTTTTCTTTTAAAAAACCTGGCCTGGTGTAACAAAAACTGTTGTGGCATCGCCAACACTGGAATTTTTCACTCGCAATCACAGTCAGTTGCTTTTGATTCTTTATTTTTTTCTGAAAAAGTAGTTTTCGTTACATGTTTGTTTGTTTGCCTCGATGAAACTAAAAAAGAGCACTGCACTGGGATCTTATTGTGGTAGTGGAAAAAATGATGGTATGTAAACAGTGTCGCGACATTGTGCCGAGAAAACGGTTGTTTTTTTTCGTTCAATGACGACAGGAAAGGAAAAGAAGGAACGACATCAGCAGCAGCATCTCAGGGTTTTTCTTTAGATAAAAGAGCGAAAAGTATTGTTATTGTTGTTGCCGTTATAAAGAAGGAGACGACGAACGTAAAGAAAGTAGAATTGTCAGGAACAAGCGTTGTTGTTGTTGTTGATGTGGCATTATTGTTATTGCCAAATAGAAAAGAAAGAGGCGAGGTGAAGAAGGCCAAAATGTCTAGTTATAAAAAAGTATGAGCTCCAGAAATACATGTGTACTTACGTATGTAACTCAGCAAATGTGAAAAAATGTGTGAGTGCGAGAAATGGGAGGTCTGAATGGTGGACTAGTTTAAGGCTTTACGGGAAATTTCATGTTTTTTGCAATATTCCCACTGAATAATATAACTAGTGTGGCTATTGAGAGTGAAAGCGTTGAAAAGATTGCTGGTGGAAGGATGGGATAGTATTTCAAGGAATTACGGTGTGCATTTGTATTTATGTATGTTAGTTATGTGAATGTATGCTCTCACAACTACTCAATTTTATTGAATGTGGATCGGAAATGAAAAGTGGTCAGGCAAGATACAGTGGCCTCGCCATCAGCGTCAGAACCACTGGCGTTCCACCACTCACGCTATTTCTTCCCCTGCAAACACTTCACCAAGATTTTCGATTTCCATCGTCTTATTTATCATCATTGTGTGCATTATTATTGTAGATTGGTCTGACAAGCATTTCGTTTGCCGCTCTCTCTCTCTCTCTTTCAATAAATCGTTTGGCGAGATTAAATGACCCTCCCCTTACCATGAAATGATTGGATAAGACCAAGACGTGGTAAACAATAAATAGATTGGAAAAATGTAAAAAAAAATAAAACAAATGTTCTTTAACTCTTGTTTGTATGCAATCACCCACCACCATTGACATGAATACATGAATTGCAAATTGTTAAAACTATTCACCACAACAGTTTCACATTCTTCAATTTCCACTCCAAATTACATTGTCTACTAGGGTCCAGAAAAGTAAGTGGAGAATTCCCTTCCACGAAGCTTACGAGTTTCGAGAAAATTCAGCTGAAGCCTTCCGTATTTAAATACATACAAATAGTCTGAGAGAAATAGTATGTTAAAAATAAATAAGCACACAAGCGATACATGCATATTTTCAAGCTTCCTTTTAGTCTTTGCTCAAAATCCTGGATGGAATCAAGGACAAAATGTGTCATAAGCATGGGCTTGAGAAGAATAGCTTTTCAGAAGAAAAAAACCGAGTAAACCCAACAACTGCAAAGTTCCCCTTCACTGGATGGATTCAGGCATGATATGATGATAAGTAGTGTATCGTTTCCAATTGTGTGTAATATATTTTATCTTGGTGCAAGTATTTTCCATTCTTAAGCCAAAAAGTAGTTTCACGTATGTTGGGAAAAAGTCCCAAACAGACTCTTGTTCCACTTCTTATTTTTGGAAGGTTAGCTGTTTCATCTAGCTTTCTTGTAGGAACAAAAGTAAAACTTTTTTCTCTCTTCTCTGGTGGAGGTTGTTTTCTGATACGTACAAGTACGTAACATCAGGAGTCATTTATTTTTGAAGTTGAAGGAGTCAAAAGTTTTGGACATGGTCTTGGTGTTACACGATATTATGCTTTGAGAGGGAGGCTCTTTGTTCAAGAGTTTTCAGGTTTTTATTGTTCTGCGGAGATAGTCAGGTCTACCGTATTGCGTCTGAAACACACAATGCAACTACCTTCACACACAATGCATCTGAACTAGTCATGCGAAAGGGATTTTCAGATATACATAGATACACATTCCATAAAACATTTTTTAGGGAAGAACATGTAAGCTGGTGTTGGATGATCAGGATAAGTTGTTCCCTCTTTTTTAGCAGAAAGTAGAAGACTAGTACCATAAAACTATTTCTGTAAAAGTTGCTGTGAAAAAAAAAAATAATTCCAAAATGGAAGGAAAGTAAAAAAATGTTTAAAATATTTTCTAGTGGTGAAGCAACTATAATGTAAGTAAGCAACACAGCGAAGAATTCTACGGGGAAGATCTGCTTAAAGTGTCAAAAGAGTTTTCAGACTGATTTCAAACAGAACTTTACAGCATTCCAAATGGAAAGCAGCTTGTAGGGGAATTGCGAGAAGTTAACCTGCTCCTTCTCTGGGATTTTATCTACTCTTTGTCTTTAAAAAAGAATACAGGGCATTCTAAATGTCTTTTACGGCCTGCGCCACTTTCACTGATCATCATGACAAGGACGATAAAGCACATTTGTTCGTGTTACCAGAGTAGGTCTGGGAGAGTTGTTTTTATGCGAGCAAACGGCAGCAACAATAACAACAATAACGACACAATGGAGGCAACTTTTTTACATTCATTTAAATGATATGCATGGCCGGCTGCACATAGCAGATGTGATACGAAGAATTGTACTGTCTATGTAGAGAGGAAATTATGGCATGTAGTATGTAGGTGAATTGACTTTCAAGAAACAAGACGATACTGTGGTGGTTTCACCTGAAACTTATATATTTGCTGTGAAGAAAAGGAAAAGAAAGTCAGACTGAGTTATTTTTATTTTCCGACTGTGTGTATGTGGAAAGGAAACGGAAAAATGAAATGCTAAGAGCTTTCTCTTCAGAGACGACCATGAAGTCTACGGAGAAATTTAATGATGCTCTATTCTCCTCATCGTTCTCATATCGTTTACATATAAATAGCCAATATCTCCTACTTTTCTTTCAGTAAATACAATCGAGAATTTAAATAAATTGAGCTGGGAGGTGGGCTCCAAGGAGAAAATAACTTATGAAGTACAGAAATATACAGATATACATAAAAAAAGTAAACTACTGATAAACTTTGTGTATTGCGCAATCCGTTTCAAGACTGAGTTTGGTACTGAGTTTTCGATGGATTCCACTGAATGATTATAGCAGTATTCATCAAATTTAAAATAAAGCATGTGGACTATGATGTTCCGTTTAAGTAATGTTATGTAGATGACACCGTCTGCGTCTAAAGCATCTAAGCACTTGACGTCGTTTCGTTTTTCATTTTGAGTTAGATTTACATGCCACATCTCATGGGTGACTAAAGTAAATTAGTTAAAGAGTCGCAATCAAGTAGTGGGATGGATCAGGATCAAGATGTCAACCAAAATTATAACAAAGTAAATTACATTTTTGTAAGATGCAATTTTAAAAGGGTTTCTTGCAAGTTGTATATATGAAAGATACCTGACGAGCCTACATTCACATTAAATGGGAAACCCTACCTAACCTGAACAGTAAAAGTTTTCACTCTGAAGAAAAAAAGTTCCACTATTTACTGCAGTGCCATATCCTCCGTTGATTTATGTGAAGTGCCTGCAAAAAATGGATTGGAGACTAGAAGACATTCATATGGTTAAGACTGCTGGAAATCTGTTGGGAGTGAATAAGGTTTTAACCTTTTTGATCAAAACTACAATCTTACTTTCCGACCATTTAAGCGCACAAATATTGAAGTAAAGTTTTGCTCCGAAAACTGGAAATTACCACTGAAAATTAGGGATAAAAATTAGGATAATATACAAGTACAAGGCTAAAACGAGAAAACCGTTTGTGAATTTGGTAATTCCAAAATTATGCTAAACGCTTCGGCGAAACCTAAGAAGTGGAGCGAGACCAAGTCTCTATTCATTCATTCGGGCACTAAGCCCACAGAGCAGAAAGAAAGGGTTAGCGAGTGCCGTTCATTGCGCGCGTTTCCAGCTGATTGTAGAACTAATATTTCGTTAAAGTTGGCATCAAGTCGGTTGAAATCCATATTTTATGGAAACGTGGTGAGTGAATGCTCCCTAAAATGTTGATTGCTGCTGCAAATTGCCGATGTAAGAAAGGAAGCCCTTTGACACGTCCAATCCCCTGATAACTTCATCCCCTAAAGAGGGAGGGGTGAAGGGTTTTTCTGTTTGGAAGGGTTTTTGATCGGCTAAAGTCGAAACGAAATGAGCTTGACGTTGATGAACGACTCGTCATGATTTCCTGAAGTAGCCAAAAAACCCTCAATCGATTGATCAATCAAAAGCTTGATTGAAGCCATTAGGATATTGTATGTCAACAAAATCCGCCTTTTCAAGTTTCCTCCCTCCTCGTCCAAGTTGGTCGACAAGTTGCATCGGCTCTGCATCGCATCGGCTGCATCAACACACTTTCAAGCAATTTGACAGCAGAGGAGAGTCGAGTGTAATAGGTAATTAGGTGATCTTCAATTTTGGACCTCTTTCCGGTTCCAAAACTCCGCTCATTTATAGAATTTGTTTACAATGCGTCAATTATACAGATAATATTAGATTAAAAATTCGATAAGTTAAGATGTGCAAAAATAAACTCACTTTTTATTGCTTGTTTGTTAAGACAAATATCAGGACTTGTACGGAAATATTGCAAAGTTACGAAGTTTTGGGATGATAAGGATTTCCCTAGTTGTTGAACAGTATCAGTCAGTCTCTGACTCTTTGTATCAGTAGCTATGCAAACAGTGGACACATTTTTCTTTTAACTTTACCTCCTATAAATATTTTAGTAATATTCGGGGAAAGGACCGCTATTCAACAATTATTGTGAACATTTTCTCTAAATAAAAAGATGAGGTGCCAATAAAAGTATTTACGACTTTATTCAGTCAAATTGGAAAGACACTACTGACAACCGAATCACATTTTTCAACCTATTATACGGTTCCGTGTGCACTAGATATTGGGTAACATTACCAAGACATTACAGAGCTAACAACGGGAAATATTTGCTTTGGGGAACTATCATCGCTAACCCCTTGAAGTAGCAGCAGCGTCACTTAAGTTCCAATAATATCTTATCATGTCATATCGGTTTTACACTTTTACGATCGTGTTTCCTCTCGAAAATTTTTATAGAGTCAATAAAAAGTTACCTATCTCCTTCTCTCTCTCGATGAAATGTAATATTTGTGCACACAATACCATCATCCATTAACATTCTGTTTAGGTTCACCAACCATCACCACCACCAGTCATAAAGTCAACACTTATAACTTAGCTTACATTACATTAGGTTACGCACTCACACAACAAAAAAGTTAAACTGTGACGCATGTTACAACTGTTTTCAAGTGGGAAAGGAAAATAGCGTAAACACATCCTCTTCAGTGTCCTGTAGTACTTTACCAGACTGTCATTTTCCCTGGCGATGTAAGCCGTGTGCAATAAGATGAAAGTCTGTCTTTCTGGCCTATAGCGGAAAGTACCTAAAGTAAGGTAAATACTTAAAAGTACCGTGGCATGAGGCTCAGTTGTGAAAAGCGTATAAACAAGTGTGCTGCTGTTGTCGGCTAACAATAAAAGTGGCTGTTGTAGAGGGAGAAAAACTTTTCTCCTTTTTGAATGACACTTTTTCCTCTTCTTTACCATCTTGCTCTTTTTTTCGTTTCAATGGAATGAAACAATTTTTTTCTGCTTTTCTTGGATACTTTCATGCATCCATCTTCTTGAAGTTTCACGTCGTCGTGTCCTCCTTTTTTTGAAAATAAAGCACATAATGCATCCGGTTCTGCTAAAAGTGTCCAAGTTTTTCTCTCCTTACTTTTTTTTGTGTCATGCAGCCAATATAAAGGTACACTGACATATACGATGAGAGTTTAAATTTACTTATGTATTTCTATGCATAGTACAAGTACACAATATATGCCATGACTACTTTAAGCTTGGCAAAAATCGTTGAACTTTAGACTTTCTCTGGACGCTAATGTATTCCGGTTAGTTACAGTCTATGGTTTTAGAGCATTTCACAAGCGAAACTGATGCGCTTTTGTTGCTCCTACCTTCAACCTTAGCGGGAAAACTTTTACATCCATAAATTCTTTTTGAATGGCCACAAAACATGGATAGATTTTTAACGGGGAAAACAGGGATAAACTCATGTGGAAAAATTGCAAGTGTGACTATGAACAAGTTATATTTGGAAAGGGTTAAGTAATAGTTTTGAAAATTCCATCTTCAAGGATTGATGGGACGTCAGTGAGAAAGGGAGTAGTTGATGAGGAGCTACTGAAATAAAATTGAACGTGTCAAGCACTGAAGAATTGTCATTTGGATGATCATTTTCCTTACGAAACAACTTTTCCTCTTTATTGCATGAGAAGTGGTAAAGGGCTTAATGGAGTGTGAAGAAACAAGTTAGCTCATAAAGGGCAATAAAATGGGTGTCAAATGGGGGTGAAACTAAGAAGGTTGCGAAATAGGCTAATAGTAAGAAAAATGTGGCACCAGGGAAATTTTGCAGTATTTCTCAATACCAAGTGTCAGGTTCTTACATCACCATTAGCCAAAGTGAAAATATTTCTGAACCTCTTAGCTTTATTTTACACCCTTGAAAGAATACATAAATGTTCCGCCTTCTACAACATTAGTTGTAGAAGAAGTTCAATATAAGATCGACAAAGAGAAATATTCAATTTTCTTAACTTACTTTCGGTACTTGAATTTCAAATTGTTGCTGCTGCCCACTTGCAATTTATGATGATCGTCTATCAAATGTCTCTGAAACTGATAAAGCATTCTCAATAAGTCCTTGAAATCCTTGCCTTTCATCCATTATTGATTACCCTGAAAACAGCCACTGGATTGGGTACTGCGATAGTTTTAATGTAAAAGCAAACGGGAATTTCAATAATTGCACAGCTCTTCGTGATTCCTAAGATTCTGCTCACTGATCATTTGCTGTAATATATGCGAAATTGGCAAGGAACTAGAATGGTTCTTGTTAGAACTTGTTTTTTCATAGAACATTTTGTTTTCAGTACCTTCTACTACTACATGCTGAACTTTCATAAATTAATGGAAAGATAGTTTCTTCCTTATTACTTGCCATTGTATAAGTGATGGTTTTTTGAGCATACAATATGGCGAATCTTCCGATTCCTTCCTGCAAAAGTATACATAGTATTGATAATAGACTAAAGTAATCATGATTTTCATTAATACTTCATCATTTCATTTTACCAGCATCATCACTCAACTTTTGACAACGAGAAAAGCCTGGTTTTACGAGAAAAGCAATTTCGTAGAACTAATATATGACATTACAGATAAAACACAAGAGGAAAAGAAAAACATGAAGAGGTTCTAGAAATATGATGTTCCATCACATCTTCAAACTCCTTACATTTATCTACAAAGTGTCTTAAGTGACATTTATTTATTTTCTAACTGCAAACATTGATGAAGTATTAATACCTACAAGAATATCATACACCATATGTTTTCCCGTTTGTGAATTTGAAAACTATGGCGGTGATGTTATTACGTATTTACATTATTTAGCAGTCTCTATCACTCAAGAAATGAAAATAAGGTACCTTACTAACCACCACCAGTTCATTCACTTGCACGCAATTCCTCTTCATTTCCACTGTGCGCAATTCCTGTAAGCCACTATCAATAGAAATAACACTAATGCTAATAGGCATTATTAATGAGATGCAAAGGCTCGTGAGCGTTTTTTGGCTTCCTTATTTTTTAAAAACCAAACCCTATTACCTCTAACGGTCAAGCAACGAAAGTATTATTTTCAATGAGGCAGAAGTATTGTACCCGATACGTTTTGTATTAACATTTTCAAATCTAGTGTGTGGTTAATAATAATAATATGACTGTGGAAAATGGTCTTTAATGTTTATTAATGTAGCAACTCAATCCATCTATGTATAAAACAATGTCAAACTGAGACCGTGTCTTTATTTGGCAATGTTTTTGAGAGGGCCGATGAGGCATGTCTATCATAAAATTCGAAATGTATGTTATTACTTATTCATTATTAGAATTGGATATGTGGTGGGCAACACAAAACGATGTTGTTATATGAAGAGGAAGGGAGACTGACTGGAAAACTGGGCCAGCAATAAAGTTGATATTGTACGTTGTACGTCATTCCAGTACTACTTGAAATGCTGGATGCCAACAAGATAGATGCTAGATGACATGCTTGAAAGCTCGATTTCGACTAGAAACCGTCTAAAAATGTTGAAGAAGAAGGATTCTGTTTGAATGATGATTCTGACTGACTGGCAGTGTTTTTGTTGCTATCATTGTCTTCTCTCTTGCTTAGGTACTTCCAGGAATCTACTTTGTATGTATAGCATCTATTAATATTCATTTCATTATTGCAAAAGCACTTCCTCTTTCTCTTCTATCTTTACTTCGTTGCTGCTTCGCTGTCTCTCTTACTTATACCCAGTCCACAGAACTAAACAATTTAAAACAGTCAATGGAAGATGTGGTCAAAGGAAAATAAGATCTGTCCATTAACCCAAGATAGGAAAGAGAACTTGTAGCACACTTCGTCTCTTATTGCTACTTCAGGAATAACTATGAATACGATAAAATTATCAGCATTACCTAGTCTGCTTTTTAACTGACGTGAGGGCAACCATGAGTGATGAAAAAGTTCCAATTCCTCAGAAGACTAGTCTTCCTCATTTTATATCATTCCAGGAAACACATTTTATATAATAGGCTGTCTCTACACTTGGTGCATAAATTAGGCATGTCACTGTTTCTTACCTTAACTAATGTATCTTTCTAAAACATTAAAAGATATGTACCATACATATGTATGTAGTATATTTACAGATACGTAATGATTAATGCATATTATAATGTTTTGGAATATTGGAATAAGGAAATAATGTTCATACATAGTAATTAGCCACTCCATTAGAACTAAAGAGCTATTTATTACTTCCACCAGATTTTGAAAATTGAATTCTATTGCTATTTCATATGTTGAAGAATTTTTGCGCTGGATTTTTGCAGCTATCCGCACAGATTGTTTCACATCAATAACAATATCTTTTGTATTACATATAGAACGTATAAATATGTGTATTTCTTTCTACCTTCCACACTCGCAAATTTATCGTTAAAAATGTGTCACGACAAATCGACTGTTTCGTTCGTTAGCATATCTGACATAACAACTTCTTGGTAGTAAAATTACTCCCTGATCGTTTCGCTACAGCAACTCTACAGGTCAAGAGGTCACACCAATAACTGCAAATCTATGAAAATCAAAAGAGTGTACTTAAGTTTTATTTCAATGTGTTTCCCAATTAATTAAATTGTTACAAGAAAGAGCCAAAAACTAACTCTGATTGTGGATTTGGCAAAAATGTTGGGTTTTAATGAACAACGTATGTGAATTAAAAGAAACTTCAAATTTTCAAAAAGGGACTGGAATGGTACAAAGGTAAAACCCCGTCTTCTCAGAGATCAAGCAAATATGTGTGGGGTTTTAGCTAAGACCTAACGAGTGTAGTCCCCTTGCCACATTGCTATGAACCATCATTGAAGAAAAAACTTGTACCTGTTACCTGTGTCTTACATCATATGAAAATTAGAAAGGATGTCGCTTTATCGTGTCACTTTTTATGTATTTTAGTTTTATATTTCTCCTGACACAAAATTTTTAGTGCACATACGTCATTTTATTCGCAGTCGTCGTTTTCTAAAGTTAGACTAAATCAGCAAACAATGATGCAATGTAGTATCTCGCTCCATATGAATGCCTTTCTCCTATAATCTAATTCTCAACAGTTCGAGTAACCACAGACTAATTACTTTTATTTCCTTCAAATAAAATAGAATGAGTTATGCGCACGGAGTGAAAGAAAATGAATCTTTCATCCTGATTTTATTATTACCTTACCTACACACTCTCTCAGCTTTGCCAGTCTACTCGAAGACTTAAATAAATAAGATTACTTTGTTTTACTTTTGTTTCACTGATGGTTTCCAAGAAATATTATGTACGTGGTGGTGAGGATAATGATGGTAGTAGTAGTATACCTACAATATAGAGTTACAAAAGACGCGTCTTATACTTTCTCCTTTTTTTGTGTAAAGAATTAATTTTCATTAGCAGCAAACTGAAACAGCAAGCATCACATTCTCTACAAACTTGTGTACAATTCCCTACTTCTTTCATGCAGTTTTAAGCACTGGAGAAAAACTTTTTGCGTTTATTAATCCTTTAGGGGAAACTTTTTAAATCTTCTTGTGTTTACTAAAAGTATTCGGGTAGTTTAAGACGTACAACAAATTAAGGGAAATGGGTGATAGGATGAGGAAGAAAATTGAAAGTTGTTGGAGGACTAGGTGGAAGAACAGAAGGTCATTTCATGGTTACCGCATTTTCGTAAGGAGAATGTCACAATATAGACGTTATTGGGATAATCCAATATGAGTGATTGTGTGAGTGTTCATTTAATGTTATTAGAAAGGTACCGTTTTTTTATCAAATAATCTCACCCATACATTTTTTTTTTCAAAATCACCAAACAGATTAATGTTGACAAAGGATAGGTTTTTTACTTCACATAAACCGCAACAATCTCAAATTCCAAGCACAAGAATGAAATTAGAAGAGCCCACAACTTCTTTTGACAGTCGACAATAAAGGCTTTTATTAAATTTTCTTTGTGTGCTTATTTCATATTTATGCATTGCACAACCAACTCTGTGATGTTTCTTCATGCATACTGCATTCCAATTCATACCTAAAATAGCTGCTTCAGCTTTACAAAAGAGAAAACATCCAGATTAAATTCACAGTCACAATGCATATACATTTATGTTAAATGGAGTAGTGAAACAAGTTGTTCAACAACCTTGCAAATGAAGTCATAACAAGTAAAGTCAACTGATTCATATCAAGCATTGATAGCAACAAATAAGTGAAAGAGAATCGAGGGTTACAAAAGAATGAAATGAAGGTTGTAGGCGTAGATATAAACTGAGAGAATGGTTTATTCTCACATATAATATTTAAGCTTCTAAGGTATCTTTCACATTCGCATATTATGGGGATGGATAAATGTTAGTCGTGTGGCATTGTATTGTGAATACGGCTGCAAATATTACGTATCCGCAGTGACAAAATTCACCAGCAAATAATCCATAAGCAAAATTCTTCTTTGCTGCTTGTCTCTTGTCATGTGAAAGACTAAAAAGCCGTCCTGAATCTATCAACCTAGAAAATATACTTTGGTCATCTTAGTTACCTTTTCTTTCTGTTTGGTTAACAAGGTTATTCAAAATGAAATCAGAGGGTAGCGTTGCCATTGCCTTTTTCTCAGTCTCCTGTTCTCTTTCCCCTTTTCTGTTATTAAATGAAATGGAAGAAAAGAGTTCTCCAGCAGCGTCTCTCCGAATTGAAATAAAAATGTACTTGTTTAAGAAAATCCTTTTTTGTACATCTACGTTCGCCTTATTTGTATACCAAGAGTAAATACTGGTGGAAGAAGTATTCGCTGAAGATACTATCAACTATGCATACATGCAAGCCGATATGCTATTTTTCTGCATCCTCCCAGTCTCCGAGCTCTGCTCTTTTCGACAAAATTGGACTTTTTGACAGGAACGAAAGAAAGTGGAAAGAGGAGGAGGAGACGATGTTAGTTTTTCTTCTATACTAGGAAAAAATAGGGTGAAAGTATTATGAAATGAAGAATATGAAGGGAATGAGAATTCAGAAGGAGAGTATGCAGTAGTGAGCAAGAAATTGTCTGAATCTGCGAGTAAAGCTTTGGAAGTAGAGGAAGCGCGAAGCGTAAGCGTAACATATGAGTTTTTGAATAAAACATGTACACAGGCCATAGTTTAATACGGTATTATATAGATTTTTTGTATGGATGGTCGTCCTTCTGTATGAATTTGAGATGCACATCTATTCCGCAGTATCTTTACAAGTTTTCATATCGATGTTATGTGAGTTTAGTATGGAAAGCAAAACAGCAGCATTCCTTCGGTGATTCAGAACAAATGTGTGTTTACTCACGGCAATGAAATCCTTTTCTGGTGGGGTTTCTCTTTGACTTTTTAAGCGGCAAAAAAATGCAAATCCGAAGAACATTTGTAAAAACTGTTAGATAGACACAAGCACACAGACACAAGAGCCAGCAGAAGAGTGAAAGTGACTGTGAGTGTGTATGTTTGCCATGTGCCTTCAGCAAAAGTTGTCTTTTTTTGTCCTTCTTTTAACTCTGTCTCCCTCTTGATCTCTCTTTCTCTTGCTTCTCAATTTCTCTTTTTGTAAACGACGATGTCAAAAAGTGTGTTTGTGTAGGATTGTGATTGCATTTCGTCGTTTGCTTATTCTATTTGGATTTCTATTTCCCTTCCAAAGAAAAAAGAAAGTTGAAGAGAAATCTAGAGAGAGATAGAGAGAAAGCAGAAAAAAATAAATAAATTTCAATGGTTCACCAACCAAAAACACTGTCGGTTCTATAATAGGTATAATATATAGTTGTTGAAAATACGTAGAATTGATGACGTGAAAGGGAAGAAAGTACATGTGTTGTGTGTATTTTCTTTACATCAGCATCTTCTGTATACATACATTAGATTACATTACATTTCACGGAAATAATATGTTGTCGTGTGTAGAAGGGTGTAGAAATTGTGGAAGAAAAAACGACATCTCACCACAATACGAGTCGTTCTACACACAGAGAAAATTGTTAGATTATTTGTTTCGTTTCATTCTCTCTCTCTCTCTCTCTCTCTTTGTTTTCATTCATTCATGCAATTTCTTTTCAGTACGAAATAAATGGATTCTTTGATCAGCTCCTTTCAAGTGTCCTTCCATTTTCCACAGAAAAAAGGGAGAAAGGAAATCGTTTTATTTTTGTGGAGTTCTGGAAAGGCAAATAGTTTGGTATAATAGGAAGAATAATGAGTACGCAAACATGTTTTATTTTTTGAATTGAAATGTCATTAGATTCAAGAATCGACATTTTCAAGTATTTTTACAACTAGAAAATAATGAACAATATGTATATATAAAATAAATATTGTGTATAGATAATAAAAATAAAAATGTGGCAAAAGATTCGTAACGTTGATTCGATGAACAAGATTTCTTGATACTAATAATCTGTAAATTTCAATTACTAATGACAATGCTCCAATGTAGATACTCCAATATGTAATATGGGTGCTTTTTTATAACTATGTGGGTGTAAGGAGAGCAATTAAAATTAAAGGCATGGGTGTCAAAAAGTAATCCGCTCGTTTGGATTATGATTGTACGATTGTACCACTGCCGCTTCTGATTTTCAATTACATGTTGTAAATGGCAAATGTTTACACAGTAAAAGATATAAAAACAGACATGATTACAGACTTTGGGAAATTCACTCGGCTTGGCCAATAAAAACATGGCCTGATATATGGCCGTGTTACAGATGTCAAGTAACTTACACTTAAAATCATACATTACTAAGGCAGGCAAAAACAAATTTAGGATGAAACGGGGTTTATGGGCTTATTTACAATGTGATATAAATTAACAACTCGAACTTCGTTTAATTTAAAATATGTAAATTGAAATACTCTGCAAACTCAATTAACTTCTATACGGTAAACACTTAAAAGTAGTCTTTAATAATAAATTAGTTACTGCAAATGCAATGATAAATAGTTTCAATACTTAAACGTATCGGAATCTTTGGTGTATGTTAAGGTCATCAGTAGTAAACGGCTAATTTATCTTGGTTGTGAGGTCACTTGATGCATCAATGGTTGGTGAGTTCCATGAGTAGCAATTGTTCCACAGGGACTTCCAGGTTTCGCTGGCTCCCTAACAAAAGTACATGCATGGCAAACGTGACAACAAATTGGGCCGCAGAAGCATCCCAATAGCAGGTTTATCAGTAATGATGATCCGCATCCTTCTTTAAACCAAACGTATCCACAAGGGAAGCAACATGACATCATATTCTCCCAAAGTGTTAGGTCACTCTCCTCTTGTGATAGAGACATCTTTCAATGACAAAGTAATCCTAAGAAAACGATTTAAAAGTTTTTGAAAATTAACGTTTGTTTTCGAAAAAAATGTCCTCAAAAATACACAATGTCTTACAAGTCTTACTTTCTTGAGGATGAAGTATTGATGTGTATGAAAAAAATCCCATTTGCTGACGACTTTGACAAGAATGATTTTCAGCTTTTGCTTCCCTGCAATCAATAAACCATATTTCTGATTATGTTGCTCTTTTATGCGATTGTGAAAAAACCGCAACTTTAAATTAATTTATCAAAAAATTTAAGCATATGGCAAGTATCGGGGTTTCCTTAAGTGCTATTTATACTACAAGCCATTTCATTCTAGTTATACCACATTTTGTCGCCGTTTTGCATCACTCCATTTGGTAGTTTTGGTGATAACGTGTCTAGGACCGAGGCCTAGCACTTGCTCTGGTTTCTTATCAAATGGATTATAATTAGAAGAGAATAGTTGGAACAATTCCGTATATTATGTGAGTTTACATGATAAAAGTGACGTAATTGTTTGATTATGTATTATGAGTTATGTACATGCAATACACTTTTAATCTCTTGTGGTTTGTGGTGGTGACGTTGGTCTTGAGTCATTAGTAACTCAACTTGGTATTGTAGAATGTTCGTAAATCGAGGAAAAGTACTTCATAAAAAACTCTGGTTCTTGAATATGTACATGATAATGAAAAAGAAGTAACCAGTAGATTTATGTGCTTAGTAGTGGAATTTTAATATCTAAACAAATAAACAATTAAATTTCAATAAAGATTTTGTTGGGAAAAATTGCCTTATTTCGTGTAAAAAAATATTTTAAGAGTTGAATATTTGAAATGCAGAAAGTTTTCATTAAACCTATTCAAATACAGGATATTGCTAATTGTCATTGGCAAGAAAAATTATTACAAAAATTAGGACAGCCTTGAAGCTTAACTAAAGTCTGACTGAATATACTTAGGTGTAAAATATTTTTCAATCACCAGTAGCAAAAATTGGAACGGCTTTATCATACTATCCGATAAATATGGTTTTCGCTCAAACAAATACAATCGATAATTTGAAATTTGATGTTTGTAATATGAATATGCTATGGAATACATTAACGCATAAATTGAACAATGTTTTAGATATATAACTATTTGTAATGTGATGTTGAGTTAGGGTTTTGCATTATTGTGATGTCAACAAAGGGGTTGCTCTCTCTCTTCTTGGCTTTCCTTCCAGCTTATTTTATCGAGGCTGGGCTGTAATCGGCCGCCTTTCTCCGTGAACCGCAATCACAGCACATGGGCTCTCGGGACCTGCTGGCTTCCCTACATATGAGCAGGCATGACAAACGTTGACACAGCATATGCCCAAAATCGCTCCAAGAACGAAGTTGACGCAGCAAGATGAGCCACATCCTTCCTTGAACCAGACAAATCCACAGGGAAAGCAGCAAGCCATCATTTTCTCCCATGACTCTAAAACTTCTTGCTCCTCGCCAGATGCCATTGTAATGATTTACGATTTCCTGACGTGACACACACTAACACACCACAGAACAACTTGTTTCACCAACCAAGGGACAGAAACCCTGCAAAAAATAGAACAAACGTTCTAGATCAAATATATGGCCCCATTTATCAGGAGCACGACAAAAACAGGGAAACCTCAGACGAGAGTTTGAGCTTAAACATCTAGTAAAATCAATAACTATATAAAAACTTTCTCCTACCTGATTTAGATAAGGTTGCCCCTTTTAGTATGATATTAGCGATATCCTCGAGAACTTGAGTTCCAACACCACTGCCAAATTCACACTGACAATTTTTATTCGGTTCCTTGTTTCCTTACCTGTATCATTCACTTATCTTTGAACCATACTATCATAAAAATACATACCGTTCTTGTCATTCAATTCATTGATTTTTTTATGTGTTGCATGTCTCAACAAATTATGTACAACCAGTTCAAAAGAGAAAAGCAATATCCATATAATAATATGAAGTTTAAATCTTGAAGGTGGTCAAATTACATAAAGAGAAGAAAATGTATTGGTACAGTTGTTGCGACAGCTCGAGTTGTCGGCGAAGAGTGTCGATGAGTGAAGTGTTCACGACGAAGTACTTTTCCAGTATTTATTTATTGTGTTCTCTCAGTACCGTAACGTACAAACCATTATTGAATATCTAACTGGAGTGGTTCGCTGATTGCATTGTACTTTTTTCTCGATATCATCATCTTTTTACAATAGTCCTTATCTCCGACGAATATACATTCCATTATGAGCATTACTGAAAAATACTCACCACCATACTTCAATTGCATGACTCATAATTTGCATACATGGAAGAATTATTTGTGTGCGTGACCTAACAAAAGTGTCCTCCGTAAAGCGGAGGTTCTTCATATATAATTATTATTCGTAAATATATAAAAGCTCATGTAAAATAAGTTCATATGTACACTAGTTTTTAAATAATGTCATGCATCAAAAATAGTTTGTTTTTGTCCGGCAATTCGTTTTCTTTCTTGAGTAGCCGAAATGACAGGTTTTCGTGCAATAAAAGAGTTTCAGCCTAAGGCTGGAGTATGGATATGGAATATTGGTGATGTGGTTGTGGAGATGATAATAATCCCCTCTTCCTGTTGAATATCCTGATGATAAAGTCTAAACATTATATGTATTATGACAGTTGTTGGTGCAGTCACTGGCAAGTATGCTCCACACTTTTACAGAGCATTCTACGGAGAATCTTATAATTACACATGTAAAACACTACATGCAATGCGAACGTAATAGCTAACAATAGTCGGGCGGACAACAAAATGTTTTGGTTATTGTAGGTAGTAACGCCTAAGAAGTGCTATATCGCACAACAAAAAATATTTTCAGGAAATCCATCTTGTAATATTGCATGGATGTAGGTTACACATGTATTTGGGAAGAAAATTTGTCTCCCTAGACACACGTGTGGTGGAAAAAATGGAAGGTATTTAGCCTATTAATATGCCCCGTCATATGCTTAAAACGAGCCATTCTCGTGTCTGCTAGTGCTGACGTGGAGAAGAAGAGACCTTGTTGTAAAAGTAGTTTCAAACTTAAACTCTGTTTAATCGACTGGTAATCGACAGCTTCGACATGCCATTTCTAAATTTGTCTCCACCCAAGATTACATTTTGCCATGCTCATGATGACACAACATAAAAGGATAACATCAAAATGCTTCTAAAGGATTAGTATTGAAGTATTGCAGGTTGTTGTTGTATTGTTGTATCCTATCGACAAGGCATATTATTATGCTGCTAGAGAACTTTTTGCTTTGGCATGCTTAAAAAATAACTCTATTTATGTGGGGACATTAATCGATAAATGATAACTTGTGTGGAGAAAAGGCACGATTAAATCATTGATCATATATATGTCTAATATTCGAGCACGCATGTTAAAGGACTGGGAATTTCAACGCAGATAAGAAAACAAAACAAATTTTATGACACAAACCTACTACTTAAGCAGGAAGAACCCATATCATGTCATCTAACAGCTAGTTTCAAGTAGAAACATAAAATGTATCTGGTAAAATGTTTTAAAAACATAATTTACAACGGAAAAAATATTTGTTCCTCGTCGCCAACAGGGATTATTTATTTAAACATTTTTTTCCTGATATCATTTGGCCCATCAAACTTATAATTGCTTTGGAAATTCGCACTCATTTTATTTTGATGTCTGAAAAAGTCTGACAGCCCAGTCAATCGTTGGGGAAATGAATTGGATTGCAATAACAATTGAATTGGTGTATGAAATAAAAAATTTCAATGATAAATGTGTTTTACATTATTACTAAAAGGGTTGTTAGTTACCTATCAATGGATCATGTAGTTGGCCCTATGATAATCCAAATGCTGGGCCCTGTGCACTTTAAATACCTTCTAGGAACCAATTTGTAAAATCTTGCTTCGTTGGTTACATGTTATGTTGAAATAAAACACCATTATTTTTATGCCAAATTCATTACAGGTGTTACCCATGACAAATTTACTTTGACAGTACAGTAGTTCCAAAGACTTAAGTCGTAGCTCCACAAAATGTGAACACATAATTTTATATTTAATTTCTAGATATTTCACACTCTCGGAATAAGAGTCTCAGGTAGCACTCAGGTGAAGATAGGTTGTACTCGTAGGTACATAATCATGCCTTGTTATAGCAGTAGTGAGCAATTCATAGAATGCAGACACGTTTCCGTCTCTGAGGCCGTTGCAGACACTATGGTTTTTACTGCTTAAAATGCAGAGGAAGTTATTGTAATAACTGCATAGTTACACGTGCCTGTCTCTATAGAGTGGTTAATGGCAGTTCAAAATTGACCACTGAGTAAGTTCATTGTACCTGGTTCTTTGTTTAAAACTGTATCGTTTTTAAAAGTAAGGAGCACCAGAACAGTTTCTGCCATAATATGAAAAGCAAAAGCTTTGTACAGAAATTTGAATTGGAAAAATTAGTTAACCATAAAATGTACATTTGTGTATTGCAGGTGCTGTTGGAGGTGACGATGACTCCGGCAACGACAAGGAGAAGGAGGAGGAGGCAGAACGTGAGCGCTTGGAGGCCATTCGAGAGGCTGAAGAGCGAAGGAAGGAAAAACACAGAAAGATGGAAGAGGAGCGTGAAAAGATGAGACAAGAAATCCGTGACAAGGTAAATTATTAACAGCATTACTTGTTGTAATATTTTCCCAAAACGAATATACAATATATCTATGATTAATCTCTCCTTCGTAAAATGGAGTAAAGTGTCAAAAGCAATTAATTTTTGTTTTCTTCGTGTGATGTGCACCTCCGCAGTACAATATCAAAAAGAAGGAAGAAATTGCAGAGGAGCAAGCTCAGCAGCAGGCAGTACCCGACAATCCTCTCATGCGAAAAAAGAAAACGCCTGAAGAGCTCGCCCGTGAAGCTGAAGCAGAAGACGAAGATGAGTTTACCAGTAAGTTTGACTACAATTGCGTCTCGCTCCCTTTCTAAATAAATTAAAAGTACCATTAATTTTCTTCAAGAGCTTGGCGATACTAAAAAGTAGATACTAATTAATTTTCTTTATAATTTTCTTCTCCTCTCTTACAGAACTTAAGAATACATTGGAAACTCATGTAACGGAGATTAAGACGCAAATTGAGAGCAAATGCTCACTCCAATGATTTGCTAATAATCCGCAAGTATACATATACATACATCAAATCATTTTTTCATATGAACCTACCTACTACACTTCAACTACTATTCTTCAATCAAAGTCCCGATGATATCACTCATGGTACTTGACGGGATGAGTTCCGCTCTGGCGTCGTGAATAATGACAAGACATATTCCATCTCGTCGTCGATATATTCTATATACTACAATATCTATTATAGCTACATCATAAAAATATATACTGTATACAGTTAAATATATCTAGGTGGATACAATCTGTTGTTAATCGAATGATCTTTATGGTTCTAAGGAAAGGAATGAAGACCATCACCAAGAAAAACTATAGACGCTCTGCAAATATTATAATATTCGATAATTTAAGAAATAAATAACTATTGATATCCTCAAAGGCAACTATTGCAACACACTTAGTTTTTAAGGACATGCAAGAAAAAAAGATTCAACATAATATATGTAACAATCTAGATTGCTAGGTGTTATACATACATGTTGTAAACAGATTCTACAGGCAAAGTGATGACGAAATCATGTTCTGATGAATTACCACAGAAGAATAGCAAACCTCGAGTGGAAACACACGTTTAGTGACAAAAGATGCTCTACTTGAGTGCATTTTTAGTGACGGATATATTGTTGATGTAATGAACATTTTATTATGATTAAAGATGATGAAAACTATGCAATTAAATAGCCTGAGCCAGGTTTTTAATAGAGGGACGTAATAGTCTTAACGCTAATTAAATACAAAATCATTATTATTACAATATTGAGAAGAAAACATTAATTTTTTGGAACTTTATGTAAAACTATGTAAAACAACAAAGGACATAAATATTTCTTATTGTTGAATTGCCATTAGGTTCAATTTCTCGGTCAAAAAAATCTCTAAACAATAATTAGATTATTGTATGCCATGTGGCAACACATGGTACTAATAATAATCAGCAAGCATTGTCTCATCAAAAGAAAAGTGATTACTTGGTAGAGTAGTAGACAAAGAGAAAAAACGATACTATTATTATATACTACTTATTAGAGTACGCAAAAAATGTCTATACATTTAATGTCTTGCTAAATTATAGAGCTGCAACTATTCAATACACATTGTTAAATTTGTTCTTCTTTTTTCTAACTTTCACTTGTTATTCCTGTCAAGTCATCTGAAAACAATCGGAAATAGAGTGTGAAACTGAAGCAGAGCTCAGTCAGTTAGTTAAAACGGTAGTTAGTGAGTCAAACTTGTAATCCCTTAATACGCATATGTATGTGTATGTCGTCGTTGTCGTGGTAAGATTACTACAAATTCTGCCACCAAAAAGGGTACTGATTACTGGAGTTCTCTTATTGAATTCGTAACGAATGATTGAGACTTAAACTGTTCAAAATGAATAGAAAGAAATCCCATTTTCTGGCTGACGCGAAGTGAATGCCTTATTTATTCTCTCTTTTTTTTGTTATTATTATTGGTGACCTGATTTCCCAGCTCGTGCATATTATGTACTTACTTAAAAGGACTGGCATATTATACGTAAATGATAACATTGTTTAAATGGAGAGGGGTGAAGGAGAGACAGAACTGAATCTGACAACGACAAAATGAAGCATCCCTCGGTTATAGTTATACAGCTTCTCTGAATACTTTTCCTATATTGGTGGTTCATGATGCTGAAAATTTATGTAACGTTTTCAAAATAAATTAAAGATGAATAGAGAAATGTAACATTATCCTTTAATATCGTCATCATCACGGAGCAGTTGGCCAGAAAATGGAAAACATAACGATCTCCACACAAAATGACAAATTCTCGCCGTGCCCTCAAAATAAAAATATTTCGGGCCTTTATTGTAATTGTGTAAGCTCATTCTACCATGCTTGTTATGTAATTCAATTTGCAGTGATACTCCGATCTTTGAAAAAGCCAACGTTGTTCAACACTGTTATAGTTGTATTAGTGTCTAGTAACGAGATAGTTAGAAATAGTGTGTATCATTATTGATATTCTTATGTACTACTACAGAAGCCTGCTGTTTCCAAGTTTCAATTATTTGTTCGTTTGAAAAAGTTTTAAAAAAGCAATTTAAAAACTAATAATATAATTATTATAGTTGTTAGTGGAAAGGAAAAAACATTTTGTACTACTACTTTATTCGATCTGGAATCTTATAAGGAAACAAAACACAGAGCAACATGGAGAGACTAATATTCTGCCCCAGACACCAAAAGAAAACTATACGTGAAACAATTCATTATTTACGATTTTTATGATTGTGCAATGCATTAGCCAACTTTTAAGATGATGCTCTTTTCATCAGCAGTTTACTAAACATAGGTCACTAATTTAACTGTTATTTATCATTATTATGATTAAATGTCTGAATTGGTCAATTAACTGGTAATACGCTAGTCATCAGCATACTTACTGTATGTTGTTGGGTTAATATTATTACAATATATATGATCAGTCTCTAAATATTAAATTGACATGTAATATTTTTAACTAACCACGATACATTTATATAAAATATTATGAATCAATTCATTGCTCGAGTACAACGAATCTTCACTCATTATCACTGTAAAAACTCACGCAGGGATAGTAATGGAATCTTTAAAAAACATTATTTCCTTCGTTTTGTAAAGAGTTAAGTCTAAGAATATTATGTATATTAAGAGAGAGAGAGTTTCTGCTAGATAAGATCAATGTTCATATTACATTATTTATCATTTACACTGTGTGTAACTATTATAATGATACTACTGATTTAGAATAACAAGACGAGAGAGACATAACAGAGGTAATTTGACTCTTCTTTTTTCCGTGATGACTACAACTTCTCCGGTGAGAAGAATGCAAATATGCAAACTCTCAATACCGAGAACAAACAGTCATTATTCTCCGAATAATATCTATCTTCTACATACATACTGATACAATTACTATAGAAGGACGACCAATGTTATAAAAAAATCATTTTTTTGATATTTCGATACCAAGGAATAATATGTTTCCTTACAGCAACTTCTTATCATTAAACTAAATTACATGACAATGATATTATATTGTATGTATTACTTACACGAATAGCGTAGAGTCTCGTCTTTTACATGCCAACATGATGGAAGGTGCCAGCAAATCAGCAAATAATATACAGAAAATATACTGCTGCTGCTGCCGACATTTCTTTATCTTCTAATTCTGACTTTTCGTGTTTTTTCCGCTATTTCCTTTCATTACTGAACATTTCTTAAATGATTATCTTCTCCGAATTATTATGTACTGTTTAACATGTCTTGTTCTATCAATTATTTCCTGTCACTGTCTTGCTTACAACAGCTTTCATTTTTTTCTATTTCTACTACACCAACCGGTATGGGTTGTTCTATCCTTCTCACTCACTCTAACCAACAAAAGATGCAAAACCATCTTTAAACCTCTTCTATCATCTTCTCTCGATCTTGAATATTTCTGTCTCGCTCTCTCTCTCTTTGTGTCTCTCTTCTCATGATCGTGTCCAGTCCATCTCTCAAGTCTCAACCAATTCATCACAGATCTCAGAGTCTCCTTTGTAGTCCGACATGAATACTACCACACTCCTTACTATTTCCACGGACATCTTTGTCTTATTCCTAGACTTTTCCTCTCTTTTCTACAATTTTCTGAGTTTTGAGCTTACGACCTTGTGTAACACACAGGCCACAGATATCCATGTTTTTCACTCTGATAACGTCTCTCTTCTCACCCGCTATCTGTTTTACCAACTAATAGTTTCACTAGCCTTACTTGTCACTATGCTAAACTCAGAAAGGTTTCAAAAGCTACACAAAACTGTGATTTCTAGCGACATGTTTCAATAAAACTGGATGTTCAGCCTTCTCCAAACTAAACACATGCCATCATGGAAGACAGGTGTATCCTTTTTAACCTTTCACTAATCCTTTTCATCTCTTCTATTAGAAGCCAATTTTCTCAGGAAAAGTGTTGGTTTTCCACCCATTTGCTAATAAAATGTAATATCTGCGAACAATAGCAAAGACAGGAAACGTCCTGTTACCGGACATCATTCAAAAAGGGAAATGATTAGCTTAAACTTCGTTCTAGACATAATATGTATTTTTGCCTAAAGACATAATAGATATATTGAAATAGAATCCACGAGAAATCAAATGCTTTGCATTCTCTTGCTATAAAGGTAGTGCTGTTGTTATTGTTACTGAACTGCTAATCTACATAGCGAACAACAATTAAACAGTAAATACATCAATTTACCAATTTTAAATCACCGTGTACGACAAAAATGTTCACCTATTTTTAAACAATCTTTATAGTATTGATTATGGTCAAAATTTTAACTCCACATATCTAGTTGTATCCTTAGAAATGCTACACAATAAATTTATCACAAGAATTTCATGATCTTGCTACACTACAACATTTGTTTTAGCATCAAAATCGAAATATGTTGATCAGAGGGGGGCGCATTATTTAACATAGTTATTATTTATACTGCAATTGATATTAATGGATTTTTAGCTGTCCACTCATCAAAATTGAAAAATAATGGTCAAAAAACGTACAGATTGTTTCTGAATCCAGAAGACCTTAGCTTTTAAAAGCCTTTTAAAATCTTTCCTGCGTGCACTACGTGGAAGCTTTGCACAGCAGTTTAGTTCCTATGTATTTAAATTTACAATGATCACTTCCGCTTGGAGTATCAAATTACGTGTTATCCTCTGTGCGGGTATTTGTAATGGTTTAATTTGAGACGCTAATGGCTAATAATGCGCATCCATATCAACGTTATATTCTAAAAGCATGTTATGGTTCATCTACCACCTAGGTCGAAGTGGCAGTAGAGTAACTATCCACTGATGACCATTACTAAAAAATAAAACCTAAACTTATAATATGTTTGCAAGGATTCTGAGAAACAAAGTATATTTGTATCTGTACCTCCACTTGCATATCCCGCTATTTTCCAACGAAACACTTTAGAACATTAAACACATACTTATTGGTGAAGTTTACAATGTAATGCTAAATTATAATTCGTGTTAAATGATTTTTGAAAATATGATCAACATTTCAACATTCCGTAACCATAGCATTCCCTATACCACTTATGTAAACCACCTCTTACCTTTGAAGACCTTCCCAAATCCATTTACTCTTCTGAAGTCTTACATATTTCACATTTTCTTTCATGATAATATACAATTGGATTATTTAAAGCTTATCTTAGTACTTCATTTCATTGCATTCCACTATTCTAATTTCCGATTTTACGCTTTAATTGTAGGCCCCGATTATTAAATGCAGATTATCAATTTTGGAATATGTACACTTAATGTTTAGTACACCTTTCATTCCACACGAGAAATCACAACACTTTAATTTTGATAGCTAGTAATAATATGAGTGTGAACACTACTATGTTATTATTGTATGTCGCAGAAGAAAACTAGAATTTTCAAAGACGAAAATATGCAGTTTGGTTTCTCATTAACAAAAGAGAGAAGTGTTATTTAAAAAATTGTACTGTGGTAAATACGATAATTTCTTCGAAGATTTGCTGATGATATATATTATTATATAATCATAATAATAATATAATTTGCATGACGATGTTGTTGTAATATTAATGGTACGACTGCGCGCGGTTGCATTTAATGAAGATATTCTTATATAAAACAAAACAAAAAAATTGAAAGATGAAAAGAGGCACGTTGTTGTCTTCTGTAACAAGAAAGACGCATGTTAATCAAGTCCATATAAATATATATACATATACTTATTTAATAATAACAATAATTAATAAAATACGATGTAATAATTATTATTATATGATAATTTATGTAATAGTCTGTTCCAGTGACGGAAAATATGAAGTAGGTGAATAAAAAATGAAATGAATATATTATTCTACAACATGCATAATAATTGCTGTATATGGCATACAAAAAATATTTAATAAGTTAGTTTGTCAGTGAGGAGAAAAAAACGGTTTTGAATAATGAGTAAAGATATAAAATCTATATATCTACGTACTAGAATATGATATATAAACTATACTGATGATATTAGTGATTTTTAGCGAGACATAATTATGATAAGTATTAATATGCTATAGAAAAGGAAAAAAGGAATAAAATCTACTATATAGTTGTAGTCTTATTTCAGTCGATGGAGTTTAAAATAAATTTAAACACTGACTATATTAACAAGTTATTTTTGAATGGACCAACAGTTTATCATTCATAGCAGTAGTTACTGGTAACTACTGCGTTCCGATCCCATCATAACATACGGTTTTATAACATTTAAACATCATTATGCACTACATTGGCAATTGATCTCATCATGCATCTGCATTCAGACAATATTTGAACGTTGTCTTTGTTGGAAACGCTATTCGCATGAGAAAGTGACCTCGTGTTTAAGACATTTCTGTCAAAGCAGGTAACACTTAACACTAAAACCCGAAAGAGAATAGAGTAAAGTGGCAGCGTTTACACCTTTAACATGCATAGGAAAATTACCATTATTGCAATCGGTTACTATAAAAAATGTCATTGGGGCGCCTCCATTGGGTTTTTTGATGCATCGCTTCCTGATCATTGAACATAAAAAATCTTGTAGACAAAAAACAGCATTTTCATAGTCTTTCATTTTTATAAACTTTAAAAGGAAATATTTTATGTAGTTCGTTTTGCTTCTTTTCTTCATTAAAATAAGTGCAATATAGGTTAATGAGTGACGTGATAGACAGAAGCACAAGAAAAATGTATTCAAAGTAACTCGTTAAAATGCTTGGGTTCCCATCTAATGGTAAAAATATTTGTATAATTAAACGGTTCGAATTTCGAACATTAGTGTGTTCTCATGCACTACAAGGCGTACTCCTATCCTAAGCCATCAGTTCTACTACTTCATTGTCTTGTTACCTTTTGTCTATGCTGCTGTCAAACAAAGAGAAAATTTGTTGATTTCTTGCTCATCTTACACAATGCTTACAAGAGAAGAAAGGCACCCAGAATTTTGTTCAGGTTTACCAACAAAAAAGAGAGGGACCTGATGCCGATGAGATGAGTAAAAAACTTCTTTCAGTTGCATCATAAAACGCATTAGCCCAATTCCAAATCAGATCAGTAACAAAGCAAATAGGATAAGCAGAATAAAATGTGCTCACCACCTGCTAAACATTCAATGGCTACTTAACTAATTGCAGATGTGATGTGATTCTCACAAAGGGATAGAAAATGGGGTAGAACTCTTTTTCAAGAAAAATATTTGAATCACTCTTTCCAATAATGGAATACGTAATGACTTTGTACCTCTACATACGTGCTTGACAACTTGATAAGCATGTTTCAACGGTGATGACCCACCAGCAAGGGTCATCACAATATCCCAACACTGCACATTGCAGTAGCCTATTACACAATGACTCATTCATATCATATCACATCGACAAATTTCACATTCACACTATCAACCAGACCATTATTATCAACATCAGCAAAAGGTTGAACATGATTAAAAGAACTGCAAAATAATATTCTCTATTATGTACTCTGAATTTACAAAAAACACATCAAAAGTACTTTAATTTTATTGATGCAAAAAATGGATTGACGGGCTTCTGAAAAATTTATGATCCTGGTCCGATTATTGCTTGCATAATTTTGCTAGCAACACTGTAACAACATCTTCTCTTCTACTTTTTTTGTGCAACAACTGCAACCCTGATGCAAATGCAGACACACAAATATGATGATAATGATGAGCTTCTACATAACTTTACTTAATTTTCCCCCACAAGAATGACACGTACACTGAATTAATTCTTGTGAACTCTGAAGAAAACGTGTAAACAAAGTTATGCAAATGTTGTGCAAAAAAAGACATGCATCCAACTATCCAACTGAAGAAAAAACCGGTGACATGTTTGGTCACTCTGTAAACAATATTATGTGATGTGATTCTAGGTAATTTACTACAAAAACAACATGGAGATCATCTTCCTGAGTAATAACAAATTTTAGTTTTTTCAAGAATGTATAATAATATTGCACGTGTTTGCCTAGCAAGTTAATTATTACAGTGTTTCATCAGTAGTCGTTGTAGAAACTTAGCTTAGGTATAAAACATGCAAACGTCACTTTGATATGAGTATATAGTCTCATAGTCTCATGCATAGGACATTTTTGTAACAATTTATGACCACAGAGTAAGCAAATCAAGACAACCTCTCACATTGACCAAATTCGTTGCAATTATGTCATTATGCATGCAAATCATAACTTTAAAGCAAAAATAACTAAAACATGCAATATATTAGCAAACTAGCTCATTGTTTATTTTATAGTTATTAATAAATACTCCATAGATGGGAATAGACGATAAAATTTGAAATTTTTATTTGGTGTTTCCTACTTATGGCATTGGTGTTTTAATGGGTGAAATTTTAAAAATCTATGTAATAAATTTACAGTTTTATTTTAAGAAGTAAAATTACTCTTCAAGCGCTCGTTCTTCTGTTTAATTATGTACAAGTAAAACAAAAACTTTTTTGGTTGTAAAACTGCAATTTATTATGAGCAGTTATTGCCATATCGTGATGGGTACATAAATGCATTGCACTACATTCAGTACTGAAAACTCAAGAGGGCTGCGAAAAAATAGGACAGTGATGAAAATGGTCATAGGAAAATAAATGAAAATATACTGCAGTCTTCAGAATTTGGCCGGATGTGATTATGCAATTTTTGTTTTACTTCCACAAGAAGTGGAAGATGACCACATAGCGCAATCAAAAAACCGGAAATACGTAGAGCGTGAGGGAAGCACCTTCAAAGGAAGCAGTAACAAACCAATTTTTTATATGAGAGTAACACGTTTTTAAACATTCTACTTGCATGCAACAAGTTTACATGATTTACAACTCATTTGACATGAAGTGAATGAGCGCATGTCAATAAATATTTGTAGCGTTTAGAGGATCTAACACAAGCAGCTTATAAGTTCATTCTATTCGTATATGTATCTCAGTACACACATCATTATGTATCATATTTTACACTAATATAATGTTTGTAAAATCTTCCCAATGGCAAATTGAAACTATTTCATTAGAAGCCATTTGTTTTTAAAAATGGTTCCTAAGGGGACATCTCTCATAAGGATTTTAAATGCACAGAGACCAAGCGGCATAAGCAAGTATCTGATGTTTGAGCTTAACGAATCGCCCTTTGGGACGGATGGATATAAAAAATTTTTTATTAAGTCTCGTGCTCCTACTAAAGTATTACATAATGCGAACTTCACATTTCCTACTAATCATTCATTTTATTAGATATCGATTACCTAAAATGATCAATAGCAAACGAGAGCTATGGTTTTGCGCTTGCACGACAACAATTTTTTAGTCGAAAACCAACCAAGACAGTTTGTCGTCTCGTATGCTGAAGGGGAATCAAGTTGGCAAGCATCTTATCAGCAGCGGCATCTTGTTTGTTTGCTGAAATTGCATTCATACTTGCAATTCAATATTCAACAAACAAATTCATTGAAATACCTAATTATGATACTCACAAACAACAACATTTTCTGTCCTAATATACAAAATTCAATCTCTATAGTCTCTACTTGTTTGCCTTTACTAGGCTACTAAATGTAGGTATTCATTCTTGACTGACCACCGCAAAACGCCTCTTTTTGTCAAAGATTGCCATCTTTAAATCTTCGAAACAACAATAACTGTACGATTACTGTAGTGCATTGCATCGAAGCTTCTGAAAAAGGTTCGTTTTTACTAGGCAAAAAGTGAAATTTCTACATTTGCAAATTGACACTTTAAGTAACACACATGTATTGTCATCCTGTTAGCGTCCTTAGTTCACTAATCGTTATTAAAAGTATGTACGTTTGAGAGTCTACAGTATACAAGATTCTTGTTTAGCTCCCTTTGACTGTTTTTAATTTAGCAACAACAATGGATGCGTGCATGTCTTCATTATTTGACAGCTCATCATCGCCGTAGTGATGGGCACATGGGCAGGTATCACTGCCTCAATTTTAGTTGTCTCCCCACTCGGCTCGCACGGTGAATCGGAAATGCAACATTACTGCAAATAAACAAAGTCTTTTCGTGCGAATAAGACCCTTTTCTTTGCAGACTACTATAATCATGACGCGTCATTGTCAGGATTACACATATTATGTGCCATGTTTTTTATCAAATACTAAACAACATTGCACATTATAACCATCCATGTGAATATTCAAACAAACTAATGAGCCGTTCATCATCATTATTCTTAACATAAGTAATAGTAAATCTGTAGCTAAGATACATGGCATTACCACTAGTCTGATGCTAAAGGATCGTCATCAATCAACGACAAAATTTTTGAAAAACTGCAAGTTTGGATGTTCTCAAGAAAGGCATCATCGAATGATATAAACAATCATTATTATAATATGCTTTAGCCTACATGTTCATTTTATATTTGCAGTGTTTACAGCACTTACAATCATCATAAAATTATTATCATTTCATTTTTGTTCTCTTTTGTTAGTTGACGATTTAATTTGCCTGAGAAGGCACAATAAACAATGGTGCTTAACTATATGGCAATGTGACAATGATGAGATTGGCAGACATGCACACATTCAATTGATAACGGTTGAGTCGTGTTATGTATTACTATTATGTAATATTGTTATTATCGTTCGTGTAGAAGCGTACCTGTAAAGAATGAAAATCAGTTTACAACATTTTGACAAAAAAAAACTATATGTGCGCATGAAAAATATTATAGCATAATGATTTTGCTCAGGAGGAACCTGCCTGCCACCACCCCCATTTAGCAGTGATCTTTTCTTCATTGTTATCTGCACCTACCTAATTGCTTCTTCCTGGTTGATGCACTACGAGAATTTATTTTGAAACCACGTATATATAGATGAGGGCCTCATGGTAGCCTTCACAGTTCAACTTCAGCATTCTCCAAAGCAGCTTATTCAGCAGACAAACGGTGTTGTGATTTCAAAGAAAAAAAATCAGTCAATTTTGTTCGTCTCGATAATTCGTAAAAATGATTTCCAAGGTATGTAGAAACGAGCCTATTGTGCATGTGGTGAATGCAAGTTGCATAAGTGAAAAATAATTTTTTGAAAGAAAAATTTTCGTTGAAAGCAGAAATTTTGGTGTCCTTGAAGAAATTACATTTTCAATTCAATTTTCAGATCGCAATCGTTGCCACTTTGTTCGCCGTTGCTCAGGCTGGACATGAAGCTCCACCACCAAAGGCACACACCTACACTGTTCCCTCCGTTGCCAAGGTGAGCAAGCGTCATTTTTATAACGGTCTTGTGAGTCGAAAAAGCATTATTGTTAAAACTTGCTTTCTCTAACCTTCCATAGGTGAGTTATCCAGCACCTACCATCACTAAATCTGTGGAAACATACAGTGCCCCCAGCATTGAAAAGACAACCACCATCGTTAGGACCATCACTGCTCCACTCAAGTACGCTAACATTTCAGAGTTTAATGACCCCTTCCCTCGATTGCAAATCATGTCTAATGATTTTTTTCTCTGCCATTTTAGTGCTCCTCCAGTTAAGAGCATTCAGTACTCTGCTCCTGCTGCACCAGTTTTGAAGGCCGCCCTCGCCCCTGCAGTTTACGCCGCACCTTCCTTTGGCACCTACTCTGCCCCAGCTGCCGTCTACTCCTCCGGTCATTACGGTCATCATCAAAAGGTCTTGGCCGCCCCAACCTTGGCTCTGTCTGTTCCACAACTTGGATATGCTTCACAGAACCTCTTGGCCGCTTATGCTCCCCAAGGAATCGGTCTGACCACCTATGGTAGCCCATCTCTTGGATACAGTCTTGGAAACTATGCTGCTGCTCCAGCCGCTGTTGTCAAGGCCGCCCCTGTTGTTGCTGAATATGGACATCATTAACAAACGCCATATTATTTCTAATCATCGCTCAAACGTTTCGTTTACCAAATAATCTATTTTTTTACAAGCCAAATAGAAATATGTGTGAATTTTGTATGAGACGAATGATTGCGAGTGTGAACATTGTATGCATGGATGAATGTATGTATGTGTGCATGAATTGAGTGACTGACTGAATGAAGATTATGAATGGTTTTTATATAAAAAAACTATAACATCAATTTATTAATTTCTTCATGCTTTAAGATTACACAGCATCAACTAAAATCACACAGCATAATTCAATGAATAAAAAAATTTCATGTCCAAACAAAAAATGATACATGGTTTTGACAAAAACTGCGGGTTGAATTATTATGGCCAAAGGTTTGACCATTGACCATAATGGTTTCCATTCACTCAGTACTACAATTTTAAACTAAGAAGAACTTTCAAGCACACGTTAGTGAATAAGGATTTGTTGCCTCACATTTAGTAAGCTAATGTTAACCATTTTATAATTTTAACTAGTTCTCGGAAGTGAAGCTACGCCACGTGGCAGCCAGTAATATTTAGTCGAGCTAATTCTACAGTGAGGTTGATGTGTTCAGAAGAAAGATAACAAGTCATCGATGATTAGGGGGTATGAAAATGCGACGATGCAAATGCATCTTATCGTCATGTAACAATTGATTCGTCTAAATATGCATATGCGTTCAATGTGGGATGTAATGCTTGTGTACTTGTGTACTGTAACTGTACTTCTTCACACCTGACAACCGATTGGATCCTGTCACTTTGATACACCGTTACTTTTGTATTGACAAAATGAGCTGCAGCTTATCTGCATCAATGAGGAATGTTTAATACACAAAAAGAAAGAGTGTTGGATGGATTTGGATTTCAGGGTTGTGATCAATTACTTGTCTGGACGACAACAACGATTTTTGTTTTATTTATTAATGGACTTCAATTTAACAACACGTTGGTATATACATTTGCATAAGAACGGTACACATGTACACGATAGATAACACTTAAAACTAAATTAAGTAACAAACAAACAACAAATAAAACTATTTATGATACATTCTGGGTATCATGTTAGCCGCACTTTGTTACTGGATATATCTGTATTTTTTTTAAATAAATAATAAATAACAAATATTATAATTTTTTTGCAATAAAAAATCTTTTTCTGGTCCATGAGGTACAAAACAATCACACAATGTCAAAAGAAAAACAAAACAGATTTCTAAAACTTATGCAGCTGTGGAAAATTCAACAAAATGGATAGTACTAAATTAAGCAAGACAACGCAGCTATAAAGATAAACATAGAATTAAGTGACATTTGGTGATAAGCATTAAGTACGTTTGCTACGTCCAAACTTTAATTACTTATGTATATCGTATGCGTACATAAAACTGGCTACATCTGATGTCACGTAATATATAACCGTTGGTAAAAAACGCTTTGAACTGACATTTCTTCTCTGAGTTCAGTAAATATTAATTATTAACATTACAGTATTACATAAATATAAAACAGCTTGCTTTATTTCCTTAAATTTTCCAGATGCTGTAACTAGTTTAATATTTTATTGTTATGCAATAGTTTGAGAGTAGTCTTTCAATGAACATTGGCTTGAAACAGGAAAACTAACAATAAGACGGGCATTTTGTTGGAATACTGATTTAAAATATTAATACAAAATGTTCAACGAAAAATTAGCCTCGTGGAACAAGTCAATAAATTACAATAAACGTCAATAGCATTGATATAGCAGCTACCCTGGTACGTATACCGCATTAACTTTCATAATATTAGGATTAGGATAGATAATGTAATAAATACATGATTAAAATTAACATAAACAGGATCCAGTTCAAGTTGCAAAGTACCATTCGTTTATCGTCCTTTTATGAGGTTCCAAGAAAAATACAATTAATAGAGGTATTCATGTACACAGACAACGGCAATAAACTTTGAGAATAACTAAGCACTTGCATTGTCTGTTTCGTTTTTACGGGAGTAAGTGTAAATCATATGTAACTGTAAATAACATTAAATTATAGTTTTTATAGCTGTCATTGCACTTTAGTAGCTCATTGTTCTTATGGTACCGTTGCTGGGCGAGATCTGACTTTGTTCTTGGTTAATGAATATTATAATACAAATCAGGGGCTTCAAGAACAGGGTTAATGGGCTTAAAATTTTGAATAATTTCCAACAAGGCGAGATTACAGTGAGTGACTAGCGGGCGTTACCACCATTCCTCGACATCATTGTTATTATTGGTTAGTACTTCGAAGACAGTTTTTGGAAGTTGTTTCAGAAGAAATGTTCCAGAAATTTTTTAATGTGATTATTAATATGATTTTAAATCACTAGATATGGGTTTAATAAAGCTACCTGGTACATGAAATAAATATTTTAAAAGCTAAAGAAGAATGCATAACTTGAAGAACAAAATTACTATGTTTTCAAGGTAAAGTTATCAATATAACTACCTACATAAACAATTCGTAAATGGATTAATAATATCGAACCGATGAAAACAATAGATCAGTTTGAGTTACCAAAGAACTCTACACATATTACGACGGAAGGACAAGTTGCAATTTTTGTTTTGGAAGGTTACGCTGATGACATAACGATGATGAACATGACTTGAACTTGTTGCACTTTCTTTACAATTTACAAAGACAGAAAAGGATAGGGATGAATGATCCTATTGCTACAAACACTGGGAAAATTGCTGATGTAAGTGCTACGTCCTCGTAGGGGTCTGGCACCTTTGGCCCACTGGGTTTACGATTTTTAGAAGCTTTTGTTTCTTCAGGCTCTGAAACAACTTCTTCCTCTTCTTCCTCTCGATACGGGATTGGAGGTAACTGAGGAACATCTATAATATAAAAATATAAAATATAACATGATAGTCAACGTCATAATTTATTTTAAACTATTAGTAAGAATTCGCTTAATAATTAAAGTTTTATTACAAACCTTCTGCTGTTCCCTTAAGTACATAAATAGCGTTGATTTTTGGATTATCTCTGTAGCCCTTTACATAAATCAAATTCAAAAAGTTTATTAGTGAGATTTCATAAGTTTTCATTACATAGATTATTTTAAGCACGAATGTGTAATTCTAAAAACCGTGTCTGATTATTACCTTAATGAATTCAATTCTAACTCTCCCTCCCCGTATATCAGACTCTACTCCATTGTACATTAACGACTTTTGGTTATTAGTGACTTGGAAGGGAACAATCTCATCATATGCAACACCATGGCCTACTTTCTCATGAATATCGAGATCCGATATGATCGTATGATCTCCATTTAATACTACGTCGAATACCTAATATCAAAAAAAGTCAAATTAGTTAATATTATCCATTGATACGCTGTGTATTTAACTATATTTCAAGGAAATCCGGTGTTTCAATCGTACCTTCATGTTCGGAGCATTAAAGTACACCTCACAGAACTTTAGGACCATCACATAATCACCATCTTCGTTAATAGGGATGTCATAACCGAAGGTGGAATGATGATACCTTTCAGTCTGATAGAGAATTTGATCGTTAGGATGAACTCGGCCTACTGATAGTAAATGCTTCCCATAGTCAGAGGCAATCCCAACTTTCAGTGGATCTCTTTGATACTGAATTCCATGTACATCAGTGTGAGCATCCCCTCCAGCATTCACAGCGAAAATCACTTTGGCGCCTCCATTAACTTGCCCACTTACTACCGTCATAATAAGCACTATTATCGGGAAGCATATTTCTATGAACTTGATCATCTTTCCTGGCTGAATAAGTAACTTAAGGGTTCCTGAACAAAAAGAACTGCCGAGGCATGCAGCACAAGAAGTCTGTCCGATGACTACTCCTACAAATTAACAAATAACAAAAAATAATATTAAAGTCCAATTAGTTTTTTATAGCAGAGTAAAACTTTTGTGATTAACGGTGAATGCAAACTACCTTCATCCAGTTCTGTTCTGTGTTAGATAAATGAAGTACAGTGCCCTCCCTCTGACTTTCCCGGCTGAAGTCCTACAACAAAATAAAATATGACATTATCAACATGAGATCATGAGCTGCTCAAAAGCACTTTGAAAACGAGCACTTACCCGCTACGATCGAATGAAACGCAAACAACCAGGCACACAATATTTAGCCACCAATTCACGAATCAGCTTCAACTACGAAGTTAATACTGTTAACTATTAACTGACAAGGGTCACCAGTATAGTGTGCAATGGGACAATACATAAATGCTGCAAAACAATGGCACAATAACATAACACAAATATTCCAGTCACATTTATATTTAGCGTTGACGTGAATAGCTAATTGTAAAGGTGAGTAAATCAATGTAAAGCCCCTTCAACCAGACAGTATTCCGACAAAATTGACGGAACGGATCAAATTGCATAATGTCCACACATACAACATATTGCTTGTTACACTGACCTTCTATAAATACTGTTTGATTTCATGCTTTCAAGATAAAATCTCCAAGATGTATGAAATATCTGCTTATTCTGCTTTCTGGAGTTTCATCAGGACTGCATTAGCAACAGTACAGACAAATAACGGTCGCAAGAGCAATTAAAACTGTGCACGATCACGTCGGACATATGAATACAGGTAATGTGGAAGCGTTTTCTTCTTCTAGAGTTATCGTCATGCTCATTAATGTTACTAATACTAATTACTTTTTTACGATTGTTTCCAAGTTTTCATTTCAATTCTACCAGCGATAATGGTATATACCTAAATACCTACATTTACCAACTTAATTACGCAACTTGTTGTACACACACTAAAACAAAAAGAGCATTAACCTATGGACTACTTGTAAATACTTGTGGAGGGGTTTCCGTACCAACGTACCATCTCTAAAATAGCCAACATATTTTCCTTCTGTCGTTTGGGAGTTTCAAGTCAAAAGTATCTCCTCACATCACACCACAACAGACACACTTGTGCACCCACATACTTTTAATCAGTTAGCCGAGTTGTTGTTTTTTCCACCAGTTTCCACAAGAACTCTTTTTTTAACAAGATAATGATACTAGATCAACTTCTCTCTATGCAGAGATGATAGCAGCACACTCTCCTCAAGTAAAGGTACAATATGATTAGCTACAAAAACATCATCTGGATTTACATCTCTTCCTTTTTGCATTTCCAGCTCCATAGGCTGCTGCAGGTTCATTATTATCTTGGAATCTTCTACTATAAACAAGCTGCTCTATATCTCCAACAGATATTTAAAACGCTGAACCTGTCAAGTACACTTTTTTGGTGCAAATTCCCTAACAAACTTATATATTTTGTTGCGGTGACAGTCCCTCTTTTATGCGATGTTGTTTCCCTTCGGTTTGGCAAGCAAAGACAATCGTCGGCATCACAGCCTCATAAATATAAACATCCAAGTCATTTCATACATGTATTTTTTCTCCGCTCACTTCACCGTCTTCTCTGTATTATCTGCGTTGCTTACACAAATAACAACAATACCCTCACTTTTTTTACTGGTACACTGGCAGTTCGGCTTCTTCGTTTCATGGGAGGCATACATGGAGTATTGCTGCTCACATCTCCACAGCATACTTTTTGGCTCATAAACATTGATATTCAATCACTAGTCGCTATATAATGACGGAACCTCAGGTGGCGTTCATGCAACCGGCACTTGGCACTGTTTTGGTAGTTTATGGTGTCTATTCAAAACTATGCTATGACAACTTAAGTTATAACCATAAATAGGACTATAAAAAATCCTTTTAAAATCGGAGTATCGCAGGTAACCAATCACGTTCAAAATCTATTTCAAAATATCACGCATCTAAATGTTAGACTCTATTTAAAAAGTTCTAAGAAAGAAAGAAGTATAACTTTCTCCTCATAGTTTCATAAGTACATTAATCATGTCAAGTATACCTACAAATGATTACATAAGAACTTTGTCCTGTAGAGTTCAATGTGTCATCTGTGGTTACCGACATACCGAGCAACTTTACAATTGCATTACATTGCTGCATACCCTACTTGATCATCTTATAAATGTCTAAGAATACAAAATAGTATTTGCTTTTGCTGGTGATCTTGCTTTGACAAAAAACTGATATTTCAGACGGCATCCGTCTTCTTCCCTTGTTTCTGCATACGAAAAGCTGGAAATGAAACATTACATGTTGGAGACTTCAAGGGAACATGTATAGATCCGAGTTTAATAACGTTACGCTGATAATAAAAGATTGTTGAAAATAATATGCAATGATTTTGAATTGAAACGGAAGCATTTTCGATTATTTTGCCTTTGTTTTGGAATTAGGAAGAAATCCCGGTGAAAGGTACTTCCCACAAGCAAGAATTATTCCTACTATGGGTTCCCTAAAGCACCAATTCATGAAGTTTGCAAGAAGAAGAGATGAGGCCAGATTTGTTTTTCTTTAAAGCTGTTTGCATGGTTATGGTTTTAAATCAGCTAATGTGGTTCATGATCATGACTAATTGGAATCACCGTTACACAATTTTATTTTTATTGTACTATAATATAAGCAATGTATCTGACAAAAAAAATGCATATTGTTTAGTTTGTTGATTCATGTACATAAAATGAATTTTTGAAAACCCTAATAATGTAAATACGTAATGATACGCGACAAAATACATCATTTAGAAATGGCTAACATGATCAATGATCATGATACCACGTTTAATTTCAAAAAAATATTACCAAGGCTCCACCGAGACTCGAACTCAGATCGCAGGATTCAAAGTCCTGTGTGCTAACCATTTACACCATGGAGCCGCTGTTGAGTTAACTTTCTTTAAAATATGAACAACCAGTTTTAAATAATAAAATTAAAAATTGTACACTTTGCAGCAATTAAACATGCATCGTAAC
The DNA here is from genome assembly GCA_034700685.1 of Willowsia buskii. Lineage (NCBI taxonomy): Eukaryota > Metazoa > Arthropoda > Collembola > Entomobryomorpha > Entomobryidae > Willowsia > Willowsia buskii. The sequence goes on along the minus strand of JAQIXW010000055.1, from coordinate 15,625 downwards.
TAACTGCAATCTACAGTAATGAGCCACAATTTGATTAAAACCCTATATACCCAGATAATTCGCACAGTTTAAATTAGCCACATCGCACATCGACATCATTTGACATTATCAAAAATGCATTCACTTTTTGTGCATTTCTACACTCACACTAACATAATTACCGTATAAAAAGTGTCACGACAAATCGAGTTCCAATTATCAAAACTCTAACTCTCAAGACAAGTTCTTATCTTCAGTGATGGTTCAATGCAGTGTAGGAAGGGGACCACCCTCGTAAGGCCTTGGCTAAAACCTCACACACTTGCTTGATATCTCTGAGAAGATGGGGGTGAGGTACCTTTTACCGTTCCAGTCCCGTTTTGAAAATTGGAAGTTTGTTTTTCAAAAGAATTACCTTAATGTGGGTTTCAAAAGCAAATTTGCGCCAGTTTCTGCTTCTATCATATGACTATGACACTTATTGTGACAAAAACGTTGAAACAAAAATTTTAATTATACTTTTTTGGTTTTCATGCATCCAGTTTTCGGTGTTACCTTATGACTTCCACAGTACCTGTAGCGATACGTTCAGGGAGTCATTTGTACTGCCAAGGAGTTGTTATATCAGATATGGTAACTTTTAACTGGTAACTTTTAAAAAGTCGGTTTGTCGTGACACCTTTTTACGACAATTTGAAAGCGTGCAGAGTTCTTAAATCTTAAATGCGGCTCAATTCATCACGCTAACACTAAAGCCTAAAGCAGATTCAGCAGCATTTAACACGCGCAATACATCCTCTTTAAATAACATAGTGTCATATCTTGAATGCATGATTTGCTATGTATCGCTGAATCTCATGACCAGTCAAAATGCTTAGTTTTAGTTGATCTCCCTGATCTCAATCATAATCTGCTTTAAAGCAAACTTAACTCGATGAACAAGTAAGTTGTTGACATGGAATACGGTTCTCTACTTGCCTTTCTTAAAAGTTTTTTTTTTGCAAAATGTGTGTACGGTGAAACTACATATTATGTATGTAAGCATTATATAGTCCAGAGGAGTTCAGTAACTTCTTGATTCGATAAATGCAATAATCGAAAGCATTCAGATTATAAATTAAAAAAGGGTTTACAGAACCTGAAGCATGAAGTTTTCATCTGCACCAACATACAACATGAAATTTGAAATTAATATTAATTGCATCATAAATATTTGTATGCAGATGCATAATATGCCTCGTAATACTCACGATCAGTAAACTCTGTTTAAACAGAAGACGAATCATGTACCTTCCTGACCACACTTAATGACTGCTTAATTGGTAATCATTTTTGAGGTACTTAATTAAACCAGTTCAACTGTTATAATTGAACCAAGGAAAATAATTAATCTACAAACAGAAATATCTTTAAATTATCTATTATTACACTGATTATCATGTAATTACATAGTTTCCCCAACAAGGTCATTGTGAAGGGATTCTTGTTAAGGTTGGGTTTACAAGTAAAAACTCTCCTACACTTACCTTATATAAGTTTTGTGAATGATAAATGCTGCTCGTAAAGCCCAACTTATAAATTCCATTAAGCGTATCTACACAGCATTAGGTGCAACTACTTTAAAAGTCAAACTCTCATATTTCATTGTTAGTTGTTGAAATAGAAAGTAAAAATGTTAGAGGTGGATGTTCAAAGAGTCAAACTCCAAATTAATATGATGCAACATATAGTGTTGATATAACATTTAAAAATCTGCTAGGGCCATTTCTGGGTGTTTCATGCAATAAATGCAAATAATTTTAACGAGCACTAAAAATCATCTCAATACCTTATCTCTGAAGAGTCATCGTCAAAGCCATATGCATTCAATCAACCTTGTCATATATATTGCATTACAGACTATAAATCTGTAAAAAAAAGTACTCGGTACAGTGAACGAACGGTGTAACGCTGGTCATATTTCCTTTATGATATATTTGTGTAGCAATAATTCTTTTATGTTGTAACAATCTGCGATAATAAAATCTAAAAATGGAAAATCCTCGTCAAGATTATCATCTGAAGTAGTTTCAAGCGATTTACATCAACAGTAGGTTTATAAGTTAAATAACGCAACCAATCATAAAGTGAAGGCTGGAGATAAAGGCCCTTAAGAATATTGGGCAAAGCACAAAAAGCAAACAGGGAAAAAAGCTTTAATTTCTAACTGAACGTAAATACGATGCTTTAGTTACAATTTTAGTTAATATTTTAAAGTCTGAGCTACGATGATTTTTCAAAAATCATTACCGATTTGGGTCGCATTGCCTTGTAGTGTGATGGGATTAAAATCAATCAGGATGCAAAATGCATGCGAATTAAAACAGAAGGTATCCATTATTCACCCACGTGCTTCCCACGTTTTATTGCATTGCTAATTATTAATGCACACGTTTCCAACAATGATTAAAATACGTATGAATTTATAAACATAAAACAAGCACGTTTTTCTGTCAGTAATAAAAGAAAGCATACTAATTACGCAGTAGGCTCACGTCAAATATTCAAACTTTTTGATCTCTCAAATGCAAAATTGTTTAAAAACCCTTAAATTTGTTTTTAAGAACGTAGGCATACCTAATCACGACAACTGGATGTTTTTATATTTTGCAAGAGAAATGAGTGGCATATTAGCGTCTTCCAAGACTGAAGGGACTAATTCATGGAGCCCGATATAGGAACACGGCAATTATGTTATCAATATGATTTGCAATTTGACAGCTTAGCTAATATGGCGTTGACTTGGAGAGATCGTGATTACTTTATATGTGGTAGGTGGTTGGTGGAGCAAACTAATGTGAGGCTCACATTGTAGCATCATTGTGTCTGCGTTGATTCGTCACTAGAAATCAGTTTTTGACATGTGAATCTCTTATATCAAACCATTTTTTGACATCGCCCTTATTGTTCTCTTTTATTCCTTACACTTGCCATTAGAATTTTGCAAAATATTAACACGCACAATAGACGGATTTGGTCATTGTGGGTCGTTTTACCATCCGAACAAATAAAAACTCTCAGCTCATTTACTTCTTCGTTTATTACTGCTATGTAGTAACAATAGGGATAATCAAATCAGTGAGAGGAATGAAAATGATAATACAAAATAACTAATCTCCTTTAAAAAGAACTATCCCATGATTAAACATTCCCTACGGTTGGTCAGTAATAATGGCGAGTGGGTGCGCCAAGTCATCTCCAAATAATGTACTAAAAACTATTATAATTTTAGAAGATTTTTTACTATCAACTCATTTTTTTATAGATTTTTTAAGCTCGCCGTCTCCTCACCCACAGAAAAGTGTGGTCAATTCAGATCTAAAATATTTACAAATATGTTGTTAGACGGCCGCTGCAGTAGAAATTAATGAAAGTGATCCGTCATGCATGATTATTAATGATTTTGCAAAATCTTATTCCTTATATTGATACACCTTAAATTTTATTAGCTTTTTAATTGATTACTTTTCATTTTTTTCTGAAATTCGACAACAACGCAGTGGCAAGTAGACAACTCATTGTACCTAACACGATGAATCAAATGAATGGACCAATTCATTGAGCCTCTGTTGTATGTTCTTCATGCATCTATTATTGGTACGTGATATACCATGCTGTTACTCAAGTCTATTTAACAAGTAATTCAAAAATAATTTTGATGAGTCGAGTTCAGTGAATCTTTACTCCCTACTGCAGCTCTAGTAGACCAAATATTAATACTAATATTCTTGACAAGACAATGCACTGCTGAATTCAAACAATATTTTTCCATTCGAATGATTTCAAATTTTAAAAGTTAGCTGCTAGTTCAATACAGCCACATGTATGTATAGACAAGATAACTACAGATATCTTCAAATTGATCATTCGTAAATGCACATCTTAAAATACTGACTAAATGACCATGATTGGCTGTAATTATCAAATTATCAGAAACGAAAAGTGCAATTAAAGTTATGTATATTATGCATGTAGTCGTCTTACTTCTGAGGAAATGCAAGTTAATTACTGGTACACACGTAAGCAGCAAAATATTTTGCTTATTAATTTCTCATCATTTTACAGTCAGAAAATATAGCCAATACTACCAATAATATAAATATTTTTACTAAGTGCTCTATATTCGTTAGCTATTCCTACTTTATATCATACATGTTTTTTTGAATGTATTGAGAAGCATTTAGATTGCGGCAAAGAATGACTTCAGTTGTTTTTTGTGCACTAATAAAATGCAGTAAAGTAAATTGAATAAAACGTTGCATAATGCTACTAGTCGTGATTTTGCCAAAGAGCTAAAAAAAATAACCAACGCCGATCGTTATAGTTGAGGCATTTCTCTGTTCAAATCATATTCAATATCAAGTACTCTTCTTTTAAAGCCTACACCATTTATAATGTGTGGGTAAACAAAGAACAATGCCAAATTACATAGAGTGAAAATAGCAATGTTTGACTCCATTATCGACTGTATAATAAATGAATCGTTTGTAAAGATCAGAATTATCAAAGAAGTCAAGTGAAATCAATGGATTGCTTGTTTTCAAACTTTTTGGGTAGCACGCTTTCAGCAAAAACGTTATGTCGTGTTGATTTAATGATGCCTATAAATTTTTTATTATTATTATTACTAGGCAGAGGCTGAGTCTGCATATAATAGTGAATGTGGTATTTAAAAACTACACCTGAAATAATAATGATTGTAATAATAATAGCGATAATACTTTGCTGATGGTGATATGATTGTTAGTCAATCAATATGAATCAGAACGGAACACTTTTAGTGCTTCGTCTTTCTCTCTGCTACTCCTCTTTTTCATCATTTCATTCTCTTCTCAGAGTCACCGTGTTGAGTTGACTTACGAAACCGTGCTCATCACTCATAAAAATGAATTGACTTTGTCTACATGACTTTGTAAAACATTTTTGTGAACTCCTCTGCGCGAGAGCATCATTTAAAAACTTTGGCTCAAAAGATACTTATCATAGTAGAAAGGAACGATAATAAAAATCCTTAAGGAGAAATAAATATGCAGAATCCTGCTGAGAGACGAGTGCAGTAGTGCATCACTTATGTGCCACCACCACCACAATGATGAATGAGTGAAGGCATGCAAAAATGAGATGATGATATGTGATGGCGTTCGAGATACGATAGACGAATGAGATATAGATGTAGCTGACAGTACCTTCTGCATCATCTCCACCACCAGCGTGCCAAAAATAGTCCGTCGTCCATACAAATAAACTTAACCAATTTGCGATACACATGTTTTATAATGGGGCGTCCATCGAGCATCTTACATATTTGCAAAAGGCAAAACCAATTTCCATCGCGTTAAAGTGTTATATGAATAATAATATGACTATACCACTTTACATTTTACGACCAGTAGCGACAACACACATCATTTTTCATTGATATTGTGAAACTGTCACTCTATTCATCATAAAACCAAAAATCATTCATACTTCGTGGTGTGAAGCTTTTTATGATCTCCCACCAAAAATCTAATTATACTTTTTAATTAGAAGGAAGATCGAGATGGTAACATGAGACCTTTCGTTTTAAGTGGTAGGTTAAAATTGAAAAGCTCATTTGCTTAGAGTTGCGAGTTGCAAGGGTGTGGAAAGTTGGTGATTTTTGTCTCCATACTTAAATTACACTGCAACCTTATGTATTCTGTTGAATATTGTGTTTTATTTTTGTTTGGGTTTTTTTTTGCAAAACATGGTTTACCAGAGGCCAGACATTTCCCTGTGATTCTTCATGAGAAACTTTCTTTTAGCCACAATTAATTTGCTCTTGGCATGAGTAAGTATGCACTTCATTACATCATGCGTCAGTCAGTTTTACGTATTACCGTTCAACTGAGTAACCATAAGTGCGCTTCATCATTTCTCACACAGGTTAAACCAACATTGAAAATTATGCGTAATACAGGTACCTAGGTTTTCAAAGACTAATTTCCGAGCATTCGCTTCACCCACAAAAGGACGAGGAGTGTACTGCATTGGTCGTGATTTAAATTATCCAACCATGATGATGACGCGAATAACAGTAATAGATACCAATATACCAATTACCCTTTCAAACAGCCTCGTTTTAAAGTATGCAAGCAATTTATGGGGATGCCTATTATGTAGAAAATAGTGCATTCCTCATTTGCAAGTACGATCCTCAGAAATGCTTCACGCATTTGTTGATTTTTGTAAAGTGCCAGCAATTCTGATATTTTTGAAGCTTGCATAACCATATCGTTATCGTATTTTTAATGACAAGTACTGTGAAATCTCAAAAATAGCCAAGACGCAAAACATTTTTTGAAGGTACTTACTACATGTGAAGTGATACTTCCTTAAATACTCATTACGATACTTTTACATGCACGAGCGTTTGTTTTGCGCTTCATCATTTTTAGAGGGCTGGATTTTTTTCTTCTATTTTTGCTTCTCTGTATATTATTCATGCATTTTACATCATCATTTTGTATTTTGATTTTGATGACTTTGCAATCTAAGAATTTCCACATTCACATTCCCTTAAATCGCCACTAAACAGCAGTGTAAGCATCATTAACACTGTGCATCTGTTGCATTTTTTTGTGTACTTTGTGCAAAAATATTTTTCACGTCAAGAAAGGACATGCATGCAGATACCGATACAAAATATGGCAACGACTCGAGCAGAAAGCAAATGCGAAGAAAAAATATTTTTAATAATACAGATACAGTACAACAGGAACAACAATGTGTGTAACATCATGTTAAAGAAGCGTGGGATCCTTTCATATAACGTATTGTTATTATTATCATGATCATCCTAAAAATCTTGACTATTCTTCAGTCTATCCTCAGATCATTTACCACCACGAAATAGAGAAACAGCAAATTCACTTCATATTCATGAATCATGATGATTACTCTCTCACGTCATTTTTTTTACATGAAATCAACTCAGACTCCGTAAAAGTTTCGCTGTAAATACATTTACTTTTTTTTTGCATTCTGCAAATTATGTACATACATTACAATACAACATAACGTTTGCTTCAGCAATTTGTATTTGGTTGATTCTCACACATGTTTGTAGTAGTACGTATTTGCATTTATATGTTGTTATGGTAAATAAAAAACCTTTTTGAAAGAATAACTTTGTAAAGATGCACACTAATGATCATAGTCACAGCTATTCATAATGTATTTTTTTTACATCTGATGGTAAATGGAAAAACACATTTTATTTTAAACACGATAGAGCGACCAGACTCCCACTTCATTGCAATTTCCAACTTCATGTTTTTTTCTTCAGAGACTGACTGAGTGATCCTCCTCTGTGTTCAAGCTAATTTTTTTATCCTTCCCTTTCCTATTCAAAATTTTAATTTTATTGTTTAACAGAACAGTGGAGGCATAAATTACTTTTGTCTTCATGGAGACCATGCAACCATTAGTATCTTCATTGCTACTGCGCCGTCGTCATTATTATTACCATCGCCATCATATCATTATGATTGAACATTCAGTCTGCCGTCTGCCCAGACTATTATTTATGCATTTTTATTGCCTGGATTATTGCACACGATATGTAACTGCTTTACACATAGTAGTGTTATTTAACTGATATCTGGTATAGAATTGCTTGACACCAGTAAAGATATCACACGAAAGCCATACGATACCGCCAGCGGACGAAAATGAGGAGCGATACGTAGAAAAGGAACGATGGTGATTGGCGATCTTTATGTCATGGTTGTTACATAATGCACATATTTTTGGATTACTGACGACGGAGTTTCTCTGGTGAGAAAATAGTTTTTATTCACGTAATCCTTCTCAACTCACATAATTCGTGTTTAAAAACAGCATGAATTTACTTCAATATGGTCATAAAATCTGGAGATGAAAGCAGTAGCGCAGGAACATACATACATAGTGTTGCGGCTCATCTGCAAATGCAAAAAAACAGCGTCAGAAAGAAGCTTCGAAATTGAAATCGACTTTTACACTGCGAAAAGAGCGTAATAATAGCAGACAGGAATTACTGAGGAATGAAAGGCTATTTAAAAGTCCATGGCTTATGGCTTCTGCACAAGCTTCATTCTTGATAATGCACACGACGGTTGCCACAGGAGAAATACAACAGGAGGAAATTGCAATGCGAAAAGGTAAAGTGCATTATCATCTAGCAATCATCAGTATGGTCATAATATAAATATACCTTACTTTTACGATGTTTTGTTGCTACTACTTGTATCTGAATGTATGTATGTATTCATACTTCATTGTGTAGTATATATATATATGTGTTTATGTATTAACTTTTATAGTTCCAAGCGTACCTTCCCTGGGCAATTTTTTTGCACTAAAACTTGTTGATGATGAGAATGATGGTGATGGGATGATAATGATGATCGCCATTTACCACTAGCAACCAACCAACAGCGTCATTACACGAGATCAGTGAAATAAGTGGCAGTAGTAGTCAAGTCAGTCAGAAATGAATCTTAGGAAGTAGGATAATAATAAAAAGAAAAATTGAGATCTTCCCTATGTTTTAAGAATAATAATGCAGAGAAGGGCTGCACACTGTGTAAGCAAATATCTCCAACATATTATAACACACAGGCCATCCATCTATCCGCTCTAATCGTTTAGCCGACAGCAACCATGCAGTCACAGTCACATGCAAATTCCACCCTCGCATTATATCCTTTTGTGATCACAGTCTCTAAATTTTCTGCTAAGCTGTTCCTGTACGGGGTGTATGTAAGTATGTCCGTCCGGCAAAATTAGAAATAGGCAAGTAAATTGGTTATGCCACGATGATTTGAATGATACAGTTACACAATATGAAGCTTTTCGCTCCTTCGATACAACCATTTATTTGAGGATGTGCTCTCCTAATAATAGCTAACACTGCGTTACAGCCTACAGCTCAGCAACAAAAAAGGATTATACACGTACACATGGAGAAAAAGAGAGAGGCACAACCTTTCAGTTTCTGCCAACTGTAACTGATCAAAGAAAATTACTTATTATAAATGCCAAGTCAAGACGCTGTGAAAGAATAAAAGGAATTCTAAGCTCATGTAAGTAACGAAGTATTCTTCTTCATCTGCTAAAGAAATACCACCTCTTCCCTTCGTTTCCTTCGCTCACGTGTGCAGTCAGTACATATACATAATAATAATAAGATGGCGAGGAAAATTACTGTGATGAAACCAGGAAATTGAAAAGGTGTTTTCATCATCACTCTAAAAGAAAAAAAATATCTAGGATGCGACGACAAAATTTTGAGATGGGGACATGTTGAAATAAATAAATGAACCTGCATGTTTTGAATGCATCTTTATGAGCATTGTATTGTTTAAGTTGGGTTGTGTGTGACTCGGTCGCTAAATTTATTTAATGAATGAAGTCATTTTGTCGAAAATGTTCCTATAACGTGCAATTACATCAGCGAACTCATGATGATCTCAATTATACTGTAAAGAAAAATGTTTTTTTCTGCTCTACATTAAATTACATAAGCGACGACTGCAGTATGGAATGCTACATTACATAATAATGGGCCATGGTTTTATCTTGTTTTATGCCAGTTTTTATTATTCCTTTTTTTCTTCATCTGCCAAAGTCAGATCGCTGATGAAACGGCGGCTGGTGTGTACATGACTATTATCATGATGAGAACGAAACTTTACATTTAAGATTTCTCTGTGATGCATTTCATTCATCACCTACCACCACCGCCGCCAGAACCATAATAATTTATACCCATCCGAAAATCATAAGCCAAAAACACAAGGATGGGGCCCAACTACATAGGATGAGGCTTATTAGGTTTGAAGAATGGCTAGAGGAAAGCATATTATTATAAAAAGCAATATAGGTAAATGTATTGTGCATCTATAGCGCACAACAACCGGGTAAAATATATCTCGAATCGACTTTTTACTTGATTAATGCATCACATCCAGATGTACACAGTATGATATGTTCAAGACGTAAACGAAAATACGAACGAATCTTTTAAGAAGAAAAAAATCCACCCGTTTTCCCCCTGCCTTTTCTCCATACATACTAGTACTGTTCCAAAGAGTAAGCACACACATGTCCTTCGTTAGTTTACTATAGCCGGCTATGTTTCAGCTGAATGCAAATAAGCAAAAAAAAAGCTGGTTGAACAGGAGGAAAACGAACCAAAACGAGAAGCCTCATCGGCCAAACATCTAATTTCTAAATAGCTTGATCTGTAAAAAATATATTATTCTGTAGCAGCGAAGCCAGTCAGTCAGTCGTTCATCCTTCCGATTACTGATTACTCTATCCGTAAACCCAGTGCGAGGAGATGAAGAAAAGGAAGAGAAGAGAGAATGGCAAAGGAAATAGAACCTCTTTTATAGAAGAAGAAGAAGTATAGGAGAAGTATGGAATAGAGAATAGATTTTCTTTCTGCTCCTTGCTTGCAGCCTCTATTGAATAAAGTGAATGTCATGACAGGGAAAAGACAGACAAAGTGACACTTTGATTCTTCTTTTTGTGCCTTTTTTTGAGGAATAATGGCCTGGTTCGTTACCATCTCCTGGGAAGGGCTTGCGAGACACATGTTCTCTCACCCCAGCCAACCAAAAAAACCAACATTACATACAACTAGACACACTCCTTTTTTACGACGATGATAACGATGACGATGAGCTTTTATCTTGTTGGTGTTTTTATGCCTCTTGCTACTGCCATCATGATTACCATTACTACATTATTTTTGTTATGAATGTATTTATTTTGCATGAGTCAAACTCAAAGAAGTATCTTGAGTATTTCTTATAAAGTGAATTGTTACCAAAAGACGCAAAAATTATCCATGTAACCTTAAATGACAACGACAAGCATGCGTACCTACGGGAGTTTACAAGACCCACACTGAACATGCAAAAGAATGAGTATGAAACAGCAAAAGAACAGATTACAATAGACTACTTGGAAATTCATTGAAGAGCAAAGCTTTCAAAATCTAGATCTTTTGTGAAAGCAGAGGATATGATAACATGAATGAAAAAAAATTACTGAGGGATGGGGGATCACAAGTTATTTTATTTACCTGCAAGGACTTTTAAAGCATTCAGTATTCTACTCTGCCGATCTGTGAACACAAACGGCTACATTTTCCTTTTGTCATTCTCAGGTTCCAATTATATTTTTCATTTTCCGGAATTAAATACTATTTACATTACTCTTCTACATACCCTGGCATTTTGGTTGCGTTCTTTCTATTTAATACCATAAATATTGGTCCCATAAGCATATTTCTTTTCCTTCCGTTCAGTTAGTTGTCATTCCTTCCTCTAAATTTTCGTGTCTCGCTATCTAGTTGACTTCACTTCGAGCAATGCATTTTGAGTAAATTTATATCCAAAAAAGGCATCTTCACGAAACAACATCAACTAAAAATGTCCAATATAATACAACCAGTTGGATTCGGATGAATGTAGAAATATAAAGCAAGAAATAGGTAGAAACATATATTATTACAGAGAAACAGACAACCAAACATAAACCCAGTTGCCTGCCTTCCTCCCCCGAAAAGTCCCCAAATTATTTTCTATTTGTGCACTGCACTCTGCACTACTCCGTGTGTTGTCTCATGATGCTGCTGACGATGACACAACAAAACTGTACGTTTTCTCAAAGTTAAAATCCATTTTGTTGTGGTTTCATAGTAGTGGTGGAAATAAATGCAGCAAACAAAGTGACGAAGATTGAGATAGGGTATAGCATAAACAGACGGATATTGTATGGGAGGAAAGAGACTGATACGTTTCGTTTCATTGCAATACACATTATTATCCTTATTTCGTATTCTGATGCTTCTTTCAACTTGTCTTCTTGGTCTTTTTTGTCTCCTTTCAGCCTTCTTGCTGATGTGTGATCGTCAGCAAAGTTTTAGTGCGATATAATGGAGTACAACCGCATTCATGGTTGGTTGGCTGATTATTTGACATGAACACGGTACCAATTGACGACAAAGACGGGACGTTGTTATGCACGTCTATTTATGTGAATACTGTCATCTTAAAGCACTACCATGGCCCCTCAAGCAAAACTGAATGTCTAAAAGGCATTTATTTGTTTGAAATTGAAAATAGAGCACTTTTTTGGTAATACTAATAGCATGTAAATATTTTTTTTTATTCATACCATGTGAAAGGCACAAGCTACAAAAAATATTGCCGTATACATGATCACAGTCCCATTACATAACCTATAATGCTCTTTTAAACAGTATATACCTAAACGAACATTTTGCTGAGTTATCGAGTCCATTTGTTTTTATCATCACGAATATTATAGAAACAGTATTTTGTACAAATCTCTCAAAAAAATTGTAACGTTGAATCATTTGGGTTTCAGCAGCCTTGTAAAAACACAGGAATATATAAATATGAGGTTTCTGGTTTCAGGGAAGATAGTGAATAATATTATGAGGTAAAAATTACATTTCATGCATGATTGTAGTAATGTCTGGTAAAGGCAGTTCTCTAATCTGCTATATAGTTGAGTGGGGTGACTCATACACGGGAATGCTGCTACAGAGCACTTACCATTTTGTTTTTTATCGCGTATTATTATTGCGTCTCTCTCTGCTGAACTGCCTACCTCCGTGCAACGTGCAAGTAGCCATAGGCAATAATACCTGCATTTTCTACCTGAATAAAGGAATAGTCTCATGCAACGCAATGCATGTCTCGTATCAAAGATCATAATTATCATCGTCATCGTGTCTACTAATATATGAAGTATCATAGTGGTGTGGTGTATATAGGTATACATTGGAATGCCAGCTTATGACTTTTGAAAACGCACACCGAGAATTCAGGAGCAGTAGCTACAATCATCCATCATGGTATGTCATAATAATCAGTCAACACAATGAGTAGTTTGTATGCTGGGGAATAACAAGTGGAAGACAACAGGTAAAAAATGATACAAGGAGAACATTCTCTGATGCACCATGCACCAATATGTGGGTAGATAAATGCATTACCTGTCATGTCAAGCTGAGAAGTAATGTAATTTTTACGGCATTAATATAGGGAATAGTTTGATTAAGAGGCGGACAAGTAAGTTTACTTTTGCAGGCAATAAACAAATTTAAGCTGCCAATGCAATCTCATTGCCCATGATATCATAGCGACAAAATGTTTATGTCTGGTAAACAGAGCAAACATTATTACCGTATTACCTAAAATCGATTATATAACAATAAAAATGGTGCGTGTACATGCATGCCATATGGCAGAAGTAGTATGTATTCACCCTTAAAAATAGGAGTGCCATTGAGTGAGACATGTATGACATCATACTATAATAGTTGATCTGAGGCTTGGTCTCCCCTCTTTCACTTTTTCTAGAAAAAAGGTTCATGTTGCAGATTATCATTCATGAGAATGAGTGAGTCACACAGATATGACACCATTCATATATTTACCGTGCAAGCAAACAAACGTGTATGTTTGCATTACTACCAGCTCTCCGATACTGCACACTATACACACACCTCGTCGGAGTAATTGGAAAGGGCAAAATCATCATCAGTTGAATGGGGGAAGAAAGCGAAAGTCATGTCATTTTTCTCAATTCTATCATATTATATATCCTTGGTTCACGTATGATCAAACAAGTTAAACTTTTTGTTTGTAGAGCATTTACCAGGGTATTACCACACCATCACCATCACCACAACATGTAGAAATGCACAAAGAATAAGAGTTTGCAACAACTTCAATGCCCTGGTAGATGGAAATGCTTGTATGGTAAAAATGTGACTTTTTACCGTTGCGCGATGGAGGTAGGTTGCATTGCCTGTAAGCTTTTATGATTTCAGATATTTATCTGGATACATAGCAGACTATTGCCTAGAGTAGATCCATTTAACTTTTCTTCCCCTTCCTCATGTGCATGTATACAATGTCAAGTGGAAAGTTGAATTTGGATCGAATGTTCTTTTTTGGGAAATACCGCAGAAGAGACAATCCTACTATCGTTACAACAACTGCCACCCACAAGAAAGGAAACAGACGGAACCAGATACTTATAACACCTAAATACGTAGCTTTTGAATCGCGTGGAGGAATGGCTAAAACAGGCTTTACCGGTAAAATGTTGTTTTGTAAAGTAAAAACCCGATTCTTAACATATCACTGTATGTATATATGTAGGTATATCTATTCAGTTTAAAAAATACATGGTTGTAAATAAAAGTTTCGGTGACTATCAATATGATAAGGAAAAGGATTTGTGGTGGAAGGTGGGAGTCAAATACGGGAGCAAGTATATACATCGATTGTTTACGCTCATGATATGATAATGTTGACAATACCTAGAATGATATTTGAAGCTGACATGACCATCAATTCGGTTGCCAAAGAGCAAGTTAGAATGGCATGAGTAATTTGAATAAACAAACTAGATAATAATGAGACATTATTATTGCGTGTTACTCTTCAATTCTCTGTCCTAGTAATAAGGCAGCTACCTACTACCTACACAAGTCAATGGCCAGAGGTGGGTAATCACATGATTAAAAAATCTAATCTCGTTAATCAGATTAATGATTAAATTAATCTTTAATCATTAATCAGGCTTCAATTTAAAATATAAATTAATCATTAATCATTAATCAGGCTTCAACTTAAAATAAAAATTAATCATTAATCTTTAATCAGAGACATCATGGCCTCAGTGATTATAATAATATAAGAAATTTTAGCGTTTTTAAATGATTTTTTCCAATTTTAAGCAATGATTTATCAGTTAAGCTAACAGAAGTCGTAAATTACTCCGTTAATGATGACAAATGGCACATTCCATGCATATTTTTTAAAGTATGTAGGCAATAGTTGGGGTATTTGTATGTAAAAATTAATCTGATTAGTTCGGTTTTGGAAAAATAATCATTAATCTGATTAATTTTTTCGAAAAAAATTAAAATTAATCATTAATCTGATTAAAATTTTACGGAAATTGTAAAAATTAATCATTAATCTGATTAAAATTTTACGGAAATAGTAAAAAATAATCATTAATCTGATTAATAAAATTCAATGATTACCCACCACTGTCAATGGCTAATAAAGATGTTCTATATTCACATTGAAATGGCAAAATTTCGAGTTGCATGGATATACACTCAAATTCCCTTCAAAGTTTAAAGTTTTTCTTCACTGAGAAAAAATATTTTACTTCTTGTATAATTCAGCTTGTATATTTGAGATATTTTCCCAACTCTATGGCTCACTCACCACTGTCGTAGAATAGATCTTCATTATCCACACAACATACAGGTAGCATTTATAATATGCTTGCATAATACAGTAAACGTTACAGAAAATGCAGTTCAAACAAAAGCTTCTATTCAACCAAGTATGACAGAATCAAACAGATAATAATATGAACGGTACTGCAGTAAAAACAGACAGATCGAAAACAACTCATTGTCAGACTTAATTAGTCAATTGCATGTGAGCAAAGATACCATGTATTGCTTCTACGGCTGTACCAGGGATAGATACGCTCATAGTATGGGTGCGATAGTACAAGGATAACTTCT
>JAQIXW010000054.1:0-62280 GCA_034700685.1 Willowsia buskii | reverse complement strand
GAGGTGTTTTTACATGTTAAAGCTCACGGGGGGAAATAAACCATTGATTACAAGGAGGTATGCCTTATAGGGAGAGTACTATAGGAAGAGTCGACTGTAGCTTTGGTTATTTAATTAATTAAGTGTATGTTTCATATCATGAGGAGTTCTATCGTGTCTGTCTGCCCATTTGTCCAAGTTCCACATGTCTAACTGATAACTGATCGCTTCTATTCAAAACTTTTAGAGCACGTGGATCAGATTGCTCTGTGTACACAAAACTGACAAAACATCAATGTCTAAACAACATACACAACATGAATATACTGTCTTCCATGAATGCCATCAATCAGTAAGGGAAAACCGTTAGGCCCATTGTGTGTATGATAACTCTCACGTAAGTATGGAAGGAAGGAAGGAGGACAACAAAAATGAATGAGAAATATGACCACAAAGAGACATTCGAGTGGCATAATTTGGTTGACTGTGCGTACTTATCATTTAAAGAGAAAATTACACACCTCGATAAAAAAAGTTTACTTTAATTGACTTGTAAAATATGACTATGGTATGCATCCATATAGCCTTTCTCCGTGCACGCAATCCCTTGCAAATAAAAATATTACTGTTACGATAAGCATAAATACTCGAGCATACTTTTTATGTACATGCAGCATGTAATAATTTACAAATTACGAGCTCTGCTATCACTATAAGAGCTACCGTTATCAGACATTATCGTCTAATAAAAATAGATGTATAGTGCACGCACATAAGCAACTATACTTATCTCTAGGCGTAATGTACATTAGGTAGCTAACAATTTGTAAGGAAATGCGACAACTATAATGTAGAGTGTGTGGTAAATGGAGAAAATTTTGTTTGCCACTCTATAGCTGATTTTGTCCCTTTTATTCATTCAATGTGCACAACAAAAACTCGAAGCAATAATAATACACAATATGAAAACAACAACAAAAACACAGCAAAAAGGTAAACTGGAGAAAGAGAGAGGGAGAAACGGAAAGAAAAAACTATTACATGATTTTATAATGATAGTGGTGTGCTATTTGTTGTGTGTAGCCTTGTCTTACCTTGTGGACGGCTCAACATAAATAAGTGATGACTATAACACAGGTGCATCAGAAGCACACCTGAGCGCGTCCTATTTACTCTCCGACCCGACGTACAAACATCCATATTTTTTCACTCTTTCAGTATTTTCCATACCAACACGAAAAAAATATAGAGCAACAAAGACCAAACTACCACATGACATGGCATACCACTGCGGCCACCGCTCTGGAACTGGATATTGTATATGCACCCATGCTCCACATAAAATTCTACTAGTGCAAAAAAATATGTTAACGGTTTTTTATTCTCCTTCAGAAATAGGGCTGCCAGTTGAGTAGTGACTTGTGTGAGCTTGGAAGATGAGGATACTAATGGAATGAGGATATTTACAACAGCCTCTCTTGTGTTTTTAGCGAGATAAAAAAAGGAGAAAAATCGTATCAGTTTACTTCTCTCGCCCACTAGACTCAAAAAATGCACATATTACTTGGAAAGGTATAATATACCAACTGAGAGAGAAAAAAGACCTTCCTACAATATTTTTTTTAGAAATATGAACAAGAATGAAAATGCGATCGTTTACTTTTCCAAACTACCACTGAATCCCATTTTAAGTCTGTGGAGAATGATGCTTCGAAAAATATTACGAGGACGAAACACATACAGCAGTGGTGGGAGTATAAACTTACTCCACCTCTTAAACACGTATTTATTTTCTGGCCAGAATACCTCCAAAACGCCTATACAAAAATATAACGTATAGGTATACACAGGAAGGAGCAAAAATAGCTGGAGGAAACTTTGGCATTGTTTTTTTTCTCCAGAATCGGGAGCGCACACTATACACAGATCATATAGGCACGCTTATATAAATGGTTTGTGTTTTGTTGGTAAAGTGCTTTGGAGGCTTGTTGGTAAAGCTTTGTTGTTTGTTGTGTGCCTGTGCGTAGGGAAAGCAGACTGGAGGAGTCCCTATCAACATCAATTCCCATTCCATCAATATCGTTTAAGTAAAGCTGCAGGATTCCGTGGACTTAGTGTAGCTGCGGTTCCTGCACCAAATCTTGCTATCGTTTTCGTCGCTTTTATATTATTTCTGCAATGTGATAATGTGGTAAAGAACATTTTGCGATGGATGTTGTGCAATGTGTAATGATCATGATATCTCTCCCATCTGCAATTTCTTCATCTAATATGAGCTTGTTACCGGGGAAAAAATTGTTTCACTTTTCAGAGAAAATGGTAGTAATACTGATAGGAAAAATCATGTTTGGATTTGCATCGTCAACATTGGGAACTCACTTTTATATCCGCTATTTGTGTTTTTGTTATGGCTGAAAGTATAAAAATAAAATCCCAAGAATTCTCAATATAAACGAAACCACACATGCATAGAAAAAATAATGTGATGTTGTAGTAACATGTATAAACAGTTTGCATAATATAAACACAAATCCTCCAACATCATCACACTCGATGACTGTTTTATCTGCTATTGCAAAAGCCAAGAAAACATTCGTGTGTTGGTGTGTTGAGTTTACTGCAAACTCGGGTCAACATTTTTTATGCCATGTGTACACAGACAGATCTTTTGTATCGAGTTGTGACAGTAAAAAATGTACAATTGTCAGGTTGCCATTCAATTGTATCAACAACACATGGTACATCGTCGTAGTGACAAAAGGTTGTCATTGGACAACAAACATACCTAAGTAATAAACTGGAGTTGAGTATTAATTCAACCAACTGAATTGTCTGTGGTGATTTCACCGCTGCATTCAACGCGAAACACATGCTTTCATTCGTGTTCTAGATAGACTGTTGGATAGATTAACTCAAGAAATGTTTTCCTTTTTTTATTGCATCACGAATAACTGTGCACATATCACATGTGAGTCACACACATATTTATTTATGTAACTTTAATGCATATGTGTTCAATAGAATAAAACCTACTTCAGCGGAAGTCATGTCTTAAAAAGCACATTTTTTATGTGTTTAAGATATCATTGAACAAATGTCAATGATTAAAATCATAAAACTTTAAAATGCTAGAACGCTAGAAGCACAATACTAATTGTTAAAAGTTCATAAAATCATCTTTCGTCAACTGTGATCGCTTTTTCGGCAAATTCCAGATTAAAGAGATCTCACTCAACACTTGTATTCTTTTGGTTTTGCCGCTATGCTGCTACGTCCTAATAATATTTTGCCAATTCAGCCAAATATTTCACATCAGTATCATAGTTGACGAATACTTTAAGTCTTGAGTAGATTAATATTATATATTATCATATCTAACATTCAAATTTGTGATCACCAGAGATGCAATTGTAAAATCCGCCCCTTCCAAATGGCAACAACTACTTACCCAAAAATATTTGAGATGATTAATACGTAAACTTACAAAATTGCCCTGCCTTCAAAAACATTTTTTTGTCCTGGTAAAATGAATGCCAGGAATTCTGCTGTATGTTCAACAAAATATCATATTATTTTATACGTTTTATGGGCTTCGCATAAAACTATGTGCAATGAATAATAAAAAAATAAAATTATGATGATAATGAGATGATGGCACACAAAGGAAATGACTTTGTATGTTTCGTATAAGATACAGTTATTGAGATAAGGCACATCTCACACGAAGACCCATGCATATTGCATATTAGATAAGGCATTCTTGTATGGCAGCGTCAAACATTATCCCACATCTCCTTTACTTCCATCGTTTGTGCCCAGTGTACCTAGAGCTGGAAAAGCATGAGAACTACGAGTGCACGAAATCAAAACGTTGTATGCAGCAGTTTGCATGCTGACTCTCGTGACGATGACTAAACCCAAGCAAAAACCGACCATAAAACAAGAGTGCTGTATGGATTGACTAACTATTTGATCTCATTCATTCTACAAGATGAACATTGGGATTTGGACTTTTACAGATTATGATATGACTCATGTTAACACAGCAATAAAATTTGTAACAAGATTTGTCTTTATCTAAGATTTCTTATTGTATATTACGAATTTCGTTGAAACAGATGAGTCACGTATATTTCACTGAAAGTTTGTCCAACGACTACTTTTCTAGGATTTACCACAAATTTTTTGATGTCTCTGCAAATTAATTATATAGTAATGAAAAAATTGAATCTGACAAATGTAGAGATTAAAATTATAAAAAGTCTATGAACAATCTACCATGTTACCATTTATCATTCGAATATTTAGGGCAACATTTAATGCTATAAGCAATTTTTAAGGAAAGACACGCAAATAAAGCCATTTCAAATACGGAATACGTATCGTTAACTTCTAAAACGTAACATTTAAATAACCTTTCTGCTTTTGGAGTTCAAGTTTGGAACTGTGAACAATTAGAGACGACTTATTTTTATCAGTATAGATTCTCCAGAGCTCATGCAACAGCATACTAGCAACACTTTGATATCAGCCCAATTAAGGTTGCATGTTGCATGCCCGCACCTCAACTATGTAAGTGTTGGTTTTTTGTACCTACAGTCTAAATCAGAGCAAAAAACAAATGACCAGACTAGTGCCTCATGCTGCGACTACGACGTAACATTTCCAGCCAGAGGCATTCCATCATTTTGCGGTATGACATTTGATGTTTGGTCATTGATGTGGTACTTTTTTGGAGCTCTGCAATTGCACAATAAAATGTATATATATTTACTACGATATATAAATTTAAATGCAAGAATTCAACTATTAAAAAGCAAATTATCCTACATATTATTTTGTAAATATTGAGGAATGTTATGAGCTTTGAAAAAGAAGCATTTTGAAAAGTAGGATTGCATAAATACTTTTAAAGTGGTTCACTGGAAAAGTATTTGTACAAATTACACATGCATACTTTGTACATTTGACTTTTGCCTGCATTTCAGCAAACCCATCTCAATTCCCTCTCACAACCACTACAGCTCACATGCCATTTAAAATTGCAGAAAAGGTGTTCGCATGGAAGATATAATAATGTGCATGTAGAAAAGAAAGAGTGCAATTGGTTTAAAAACCCTGGTAGCCTTGTGATAAGAAAAAAACAATAAAAGTGAAGGACACCAGACTTTTGTGCTTCACACATTGTGTACAAAAAGGTAAGTAGGTATAAGTATGCAGCTGGAAAATACCGCGTGAAGATGATAATACTAACCTATTATGCTATTTATTCTCGCCTTTTATCCGCACGAAAGGCCTCTACGTCTAAAATATACAAAGAAACTATTTTTTGCTATATAATATGTAGCGTATCAGGTCAATCATTTTAGCAAGCAGTTACACAATGGTTCGTAAAAAAGTCTATATATCTACAGATTATACATGATTTTTTTACAGCATTGTATTCAATAAAATGAACGTGCTCACTTACGACAGCTAATAACAATGGTAACTATTTTCTGAGATTGAGATTACACGTCAGTATATTTTCATAGCTTTTCAACAGTAACGTTTATATCCATGACCTTTTAAAAATAATCCATCCGCTTAGACTCCAAAAAAATTTGTTCGCTTTTCATTTTCATGTGCCAGCCGAACCTCTTGACCCTGACTAACTACACATTACGATGGAAGTATAGTTTTTTATGTGATATCTGCATCATCGTACATTATCCACAATTATACCTATTTATTTCCAAGGTTGCAAAAAGAGTGAAACGTCACTAGTCTACATGCATAATAATTTTTATGTGTGTGGTGGGTATATATGTGGTACCATTTTGAGTTTACTCATAGGATGGAAGATGAAGTCATTACAATACATTAACTAATCTTTACAGTTGTATCATATTCCACCAGCTCCACATAAAATATGCCAGAAATAGAAAACGAAGTTATAAAAGCTGTGCTAAAAGTTTCATGTATTTTTATGTGGATATTTAAGAGCCAATGAATTATTCCGCTTTTAATGCTCGTTTGAGTGCTTTAATAGAACACACGCAGTCGAGTTTTACATTCATGTTTTTTAAGAATTTAACTACGGGAGAAAGAAAAATAGGGTATTTGCTTAATCCTCGTTTGTCTGCTTTTTTCCGTTCTTGGTAATCACAAGATTTTCATGCTAATCTCCTTCAGATCCATTCATGCACAAAACATCCCTAATTTCGCCATTTGTCTTAGTTAGAACAGCTAGAGCTGTGTTTCATGGCTGGTGTTACCTTGCCTGTGGGAACTTTACTTTTTCATTTAAGTCGTGTGCACATTAGCCGTAAATTCTGTATTATAAAAACCCAAACGATGTAAATGCACAAACCACGTTTCCAAAAACTGTAACATTAATTCTAATACAGTGAGGCGTTTGTCACAGCTCATAACCAATTGTCTCGTTGTGTGTCATTTAATTTCAATAATTGCCGATTTAACTAACATCACGAGATCTTTAATAGTTTGCTCTAATGGGTCGGAAATATTTGTTAGTCTATATGGTTTGTATGTTTCTGAAAGGCTGTATTTACGTATTCCTCTCCTTTTAATGCGTAAAATAGAAAATAATATGTAGAAAAATGTTTTTAAACAGTTGATTATACTGTACCTACTGTTCGTCATATTAAAATTCCAGGCTTTATGACATGAAGATGAATTTATGAATGAATACAACATACTGTCCACATAATAAACAAATATTTGTAGCCCAAATAGTTAGCGTGATACTGTAATGGATCGTTTCCGTATCATATCATGACTTCTGACGCACCTGCATGTTTACACAACACATATTAATTGCTGAAGAGCCCACTATCTCGAAAGGAAAAATAATGTAATCAATTAAAACCCTTTTATTTTCATTAATTGAATGAAAGGCCAAGCATACTTTAATCTAATGCGGTCTAAGTTTTTATGATATCTAGGTACACGCCCAAATGCATTAACTCGATTCGGATAATTCAGAAGAAACGTATTGCAGCCACATTGTGTAAACGCTACTCGTGTCCGTCGTGACGGCATAAAATGTCAGGTCATTCATAGCTTGCCCTTTCCTCACAATATGTCTGGAGGAGAATGCCAAGACCATAGTAGCTTACAAAATACTGCGGTTACATAATCACAATAACCAAACTCACTGTACCAATACTATATGAGAACTACTAAAAGTACTTTTGTATATTATGATGACTGCTCTCTTACTAATTGCGTATCTTTTTGCCCCACTATACCACAAATTTGTCTTACTTTCATTCTGCTCAGATATATGAATCTAAGTCCAAGTACATCTTACCACATAGCCTATTTGCTAGCCTCACACTATTCACGTGCTGATGCTGGTTTTGGTTTGATGCGACGGAAACTCATTGTGCACTATACATTTTACCATCAGTTCCAGCACCACTACATTATTTTGTCGGATCGGAATTACCAACCCCAACCGCCATGGTCTTTCATGATGGCAACAATATTTATTTCATAAGTCAGTTGGACTTATGTAAATTACATTTTGCAAATGTGGTTCCATTCTTCTTCCATTAGCTGTCAAGTTTCTTCTGCAACGACGGCAGTTGGAAAAGAAGCATCACTTTTTTATTAGGTTTAATATACACAGGGGTATATCGAAGCTGCATAGACATTGCTACAACCGTTCAGAAAAAAGTATACCCGGTGAAATGATGAATCTATACATAAATATAAAATATGTGCACATTCAAGACAACGGCGATCGGACAGAGAGAGAAAGAGAGGAGCTCTAGCCTCTAGAAGCCATTATATATCTTGTGTTTGACAAACGGCACGATTGAGATGAATGCTTTCGTGCTAAAAGGAAGGACGGAAAGTGGAGCAAGGTTTATCCATTCGTCTCACAAGTAATATGCCGTATAACGTGGTTTGGCGTAGCAAAATCTTTCTTATATCTATCTCTCCTCTAGTCTTCTTGTTTTCTAGCCTCACCCAACATCAGCAGCTGAACCGTCATCATCATCATGATCCCTCTTATATCACCACCGACAGTGTAAGTAACACAAAAATCATCGTAAATTTCACCGTAATAACGTATTACAAAAGCACATGCATAACTTACTTCCTCCACCCTACCATACCACCAACCACCACAAGCCAATGAAGTCATATAATGCTATGCATATCCGGCTTATGCCTGCGACTACTTCGGGGTAGAAATACGACGTGGAGGAAAAGGAAGCTGTAAAATGGAATCGGATGAAAAATGCTACTACCAAAGTCATCTTGAATGATTCACATTAATTTGCATAGATAGGTGCATAAAATAGACAGAAGAGAGAGGAGTGAGTATGGTTGGTTTTTTTGGTGAAAGGCATAAGAAAGTATGTGTGTAAAAGTATGTGCAAAAGAGTACACACTATGCTGTATGTGTAGAATGACTACTATTTATATGCCAGGTTAATTTTCCACTTGTGCTAAGTCCTTCTGCTGAAATGATAAATGCAAAGATGAAATTGTACATGATGATGAATACAGTTGGTTTATTCAAGCGCATGATTGAGAGAAGGAGAAAGTGGAGGAGAAGTATGGCTTCAGAGTGAAACGAGAAGAGCTCTTCTGAAATTAATGGAAAAGTATAACAGCCCACTCAGACACAATCAAAATTTAAATTCATTGCTTCAGGCTTTAATTAATTTAATTAAAAGTTGCCCGAAATAGAGTATAGCGCTCATCATTATCACCATCTTTGGATTCTCACATGACTGCAATAAGTATATGCGCAGAGTATTTAAGTAGATACAATAAATGTTGAGCCCTTCATTACATATCAGAAACACTGCTCTCTCTCTCGTCTCGTCAGTGAGAAGTGAGAGCGTATCGTAAAAAAAGAACGCAGTTTGAATGTGAGTGGATCCGAGGAAATGAGCCGAGAAATTACTTATGCCGCTTTACTTACTTTTCATACGTGTATAAAAAGGAGTTTGAAAAGTTGCTCAAGAGATTCAACTCTAGAATGTACACATAATCAAGTTTGACTGACGAGCGTTTTATTGGTTCCTCCATACCAGTGTAAATTTCAATTTCGGTTTCAAATCGTGAGACAATACTGCCACTGTAATGGAATATCTAGAGCAAGAAGCGTAGGAAGCTCTCTTTTGTAAACAGGAATGGGAAAACTCGAAGAGAATCTGTGCAATTAACTTTTGCTTCAATGAGCAATGGTTTCTCCGAATATTGTAACAATACCAGAATGGCAGAGAAAAAGTACTGTGGAAATTTCCAACATTTCTTTTACTCTCCAGCAAAACTTTCCTCCCATAACTTGACAAAGTATACGCATGCACTTTAATTTAAAAAAGAAAGCAATCTACATGCTTGTGAATTCCTACTAAATTTCTAATAATGATACCAAAATATTTTTCCTCCTACTGACAATTTTTTAACGATGCTTCTATGTCGTTCATTTTCTAGAGTTTGGTTTCTAACATACATTCAAGCTTGTTTACTCATATCTAATGTATATCCTTAATTACGTGGGCACGCAGATTTTTTTCGCTCTCTCCACTGACAAAAAAATGTTTTGTTTGCAGAGCAGAACATAATATTCATTTTCTCCGAAATGATGGCAGTCGAAATTTAGCAGTCGGAAAACAAAAGCTATTTATTTTTTATGCTATTTTTGTTTGTTTGCTTTGCTTTCATGCTGTCCACTATTGATGATGAATGCTGTGTGATGGAGTGTAATTAAGAAAATAATTATGATTTCCTCTTCCAGTTTCTTTTCCCTACAGAACTGTCTTCATTTTCTTCTCTTCTTTTTTTCTGCACAAAATTCCCAACAGCCTACTTACGTATACGAGAATGGATCAATTTCTGCGAATATAAAACACATTTACTTCTGCTCCAAATTACAATCATTCAAAGAACATCACAAATGTTCCCGATTCCAAGGGAATTCTCAACAGACTCTTTATTACCAACTCGATTTTCATCAAGAAAAAAGAGAAAACAGGAAGAAAGGGAAAACGGGGGAAAGGGAGAAGGAAAGGTAAAGAGTTGGATGAGATTATTTTTTTTCTCTTTCTTCTTTCATCGTGCCACTCACACGTTTTGTATCGCTCCTCTAACACCCATCGGAATCATCAACGTTATCGCCCTCAGAGTATAAGCAGAAATAGTCTAATGTGATGATAGCATAGTAAAGTTGATACAGAGTCTTATGTAAAAAGTGAATATGCCTATAAACGTTGTAATGTTAAACATACACTGCTTTATTCCTTTGGCTCATCAGAGTCAAGCGAGTGTAACGAAATGAAATCTGTGGAAACTCATACATACGTGCTCTCCTTCAGCGAATATACCTATTGTATGCCTATATACCTGCCACAAATCGCATATAAGAAGGCTTTCCAGCGGCAGGATCAACGATCCCATTTATTTAACTGGTAAAACAAAACGATGGAGTGAACACAACTTTCAACATCTTTTTTTCTTCTTCTGCTACTTCTACAACTTCAGGCAACTAAAGTTTGAGAGGCTTGGAGCGAGAATGCATTTTAGCTTTGAAAAGCAGATGGACGAAGTAAGAGCATGTTATATCATCCATGCGTGTAGGTAGGTAATGTATATAGTGAGCGTTTAGTAGAGACAGGTATTTATCTTTTTGTAATATGTTTGCATCTAACCACCAGGATTTATAGGGAGTTTAACTTCGTACAATGCTGAAAGCAAAAAGCATCATCAAAAAGGATTTTTTCTTCTTCATTCCCTATCCAGTTTTGCAAGACGGCAAATGGAACACTTTAACTATGACTTGAAAAAAAGTGAGAGTGTGAGGAGGATGAATAAAGGACGAAAAGTTGTTGGTGGTGATTGCATGTTTTTATAGGGCTATAGTACACGTTCATGTGTAGAAGGCAAATAATGATAATAATGATACTATATGTCGCCTGCTGTTGCTGTCTATCTTGCCCCTTTTTTCTTTAAGTTCATTTTGTAAGAATTCTTCAGTTTTTTCCAGCTTCTTTTTTAGTGGCTTTACGTTGTTTTACTACACACCTCTAGTAAACAGAGTAAGTAACCGGTTCTCAAATGGTTAAAAAACGCAAAGCGTATTGGGATTTTATACGCGGAACAATTTTGCAATGTCCTGAAAAAAGTAAAGCTATATAAACGAGGGAATAAGAGACGCATACGTGGAAAAACATGTTCCTTTCAGAGTAATGATCCTCGGCGAAAACCAAGAGGAAAGAAAAAATGTTAGCTCTTCTTTTCGCGACAGACAAGCAGGCTAACAAACAGCTTTAGGTTTAAATTTCTATCTAGCCAAAAAAGAGTGGAGATCTCACTGGGAGAAACACACTGGGAGCAGCTCACTCAGTCAGATCACACGTAGCAAAACAAGGAGAGAGACAAGATAGATATTAGATAGCAGGAAAAAGGGTATCAAGTAAAAATAAGAAAGGATTAGTTACATGCACGTACGAAATATAGCTGTTTGCAGTACTACATTGAACAACAACAGGGACGACGACGACGTCGTCGGCAAACAACCGGGGAAAAGGATAGTAGTAATTCGTGAGCAAACTTTTTCCCCATATATGAATAGACACATTTATAAGCATATATGATATCATGTAACAAAAACACTTAGAAGACTTCTATTTTCGCTGTAATATTGAGATCATGTCGTGACACTCTGCTGTGGAGTTGCACTATTACTTTACCCCCTCTTACCGTTTTTGCGACATCTTTGTAGATAGAGGGATTGGAAAATAAGGAGAGATGAGAAAGAGAGAGAGAGAAAGGATAGTGAATGGGAGCGAAAAAAGGGGAGAAGATGAGATGAGTAAAAGGAAAAGTAGTAGTTTCTTTTTTGCGAAGGAGGATGAAAATGGTACTATTCAACATTCAATCCAAGTGGTATGTTATGTGTAAGTAGCCATCTATCCCTTTCATCTATCTACATGAAGATGTGCATCTGTGCATGTGTATCTATTTTAGATATGTATGGAAGTTTCTCTTTTCGATGTATGGATGCTGTTGCTGCTGCGGAGTTGGGATAGAAGAGACTATACAAGTTCGATCGAATCCCGAAGAAAATCTGAACTCAAAGAGAAAAAATCATTGTGATCATCATTTATGCAAGCAAGTTTCAATAATGGACGACGAGGAAGGAAAGCAAAAGTTGGCCTTTTTTCTCATCTTCTCGATAATACCCATTTCGTGTTATCTTATGGCGACTCATTTTTATCACGCTATCCTCCCCAGCACATATACACACAATAATAAGCAGAAAGAATGCTTTCGCATTATGCACTAACTATATCAATATAAATGTAATAACAATAGTAGAAAGTAAAATATGAAAACACATGGACATTTTTAATACCTACATAGCCTTGGACACAATTTTCTCTTCTTTTCAACTACTTTTTTTCTCCGAAAAAAATAAGGAAGATTACACGAAGGAGAAAAATGTGGATTGCGTATAGAGATAATATGTTTTTTTTTTCAATTTCTATCACAGTGAAGATAGTATTATGGGTGAAAATATAGCCGAAAGATTACGCTGGGCATATATTTATGCTCACTATGTATGCACATACCTATATACACGTGAAACGAACCGAAAGGAAATAATGACAAGACAAGCATAAAGTTTGACTGGAGCAAATAACAGGAAGACAATGGTTTTGTTTGATGCTCTGGCTGTTGTTGTTGATAATGCGATGTTGTGTTGTGTGTATCTTTTGCTGCTGGTATGAAATGCATACAGCAACAAATTTTGTTCGTTTTCATATAAAAAACGGAATCTCAGTGGCAGGAGAATAAATGGAAGGAATGTAAGTCGGCTGAATAACATAGTCCATAATCATTCATGTCTACTGCTACTACTTCTGGTTGTCGTTTTTCTTTCGCTTACAAACAGGAAGAGAACGCGACAACCTAGTTATTGTCGTGTTGTTTAAAAGACAACAAAGACGGCAACAGAATTGTCAGGCTTGTTACCGCCACTGCCTTCTATTTGCGTTACTGAGACGAAGAGAAAAATTTAATAATCTTTGAAGAAAAAAAGTATATAAAAATATTATGCTTTTGGATGAAAAGTATGTATATAGAAGAGACATGCAATAATAAATATATTGGATGAGCTGTTTTTTTCATCTCTTGAAAGTAAAGTGAGAGGAATCAAATAGTAGATTCCCTGAATTTACATCTTTGCGTCAGTCTCTTTTTCGCAGGAATTTACAAACTGAAGATATATGTATGCTTTTAAATCAAAAGTATATAGATATCTGGCTACTTTTTTGGAGATCTTTTTAGTTGTAAAATGTACATAAAGTAATGATAAGAAAACAACATGATTTTTATGTCTCTCTTGTCATTACTCATGTAGGTATATTATATTGCCTCACTTCAAAGTGTATTATATTTGCTGTTGCTTTCCCACTAAAGCTACAGAGGAACACTTTCTTTGTTCAATATTTGCCGTCATGCCTTCCACCACCATCATCATCATCAGCAACATTTTGCTGAGCCAACGAGAACTCAAGGTACAATTGTACTGTGATTCAGTCGGCCAACTCAGAAAATCACGACATATAGTGCATCGTGATTCACATAACGAAATATGAGAAACAGTGATTCTGTAACTGATAAAAAGTGTGTCGGGCTGGCTGCCATGATTTTCCAGTACTCGAGTCGACAAAAATCTTTTTTCTTTGTGTTTTCTTCTGCTACATTGATATTGATAACAATAGGAAAGCAACAATGTCAAGTGAGCAAATACCCACTACAGTGTGTAATTCACTTAAGTGAATGTTACCCCTGAACTCATTTTGTCGGAACGAATAAATATTGCTTTATAGCTCGTACAAAAAATTCCATTGCATTTATTCGGATTCTCTAAGACGGCATGACCTAAGCTAACGTCAAAAACAAATAGGTATGCAGTTTTCTATAGGAATGCGAACAGGAAAGCATTATGCGGTTATATTTGTATGTAAACCTTACATTTTCATAGATCTAAATAATATTCGCTAGCAAGAGGCAGTAGTAATAATGACGGCGTCTATATGCTGACATACATGTCTTTGTCAAGATTGTTTTCTCACAATCACAATCAAACGACGCATTGTCAAAATCCATAAACTTTATTCAATATAATAGCAATTTTCAGACAGATGCTATTGAATGCTGATAGATATAAATAATGATCGAAGTAATATACATACGCATAATTTTTGTAAATGGGGAAGACGATAAATTGAACATAGCGTAGTAACTAAGTAGCGCTCATGGGATTGAAGGTTAAATATTTAATGGTCAGATTGAACATAATAATTATGCGCGCTGTTGTAGATAATATAGAACAAACAAGTTAGGGTGCATAGCATGGGGTGACTCCATTGGAGCCAACACGAGTCATAAAACTCCACAAGTTCAAAGCTACTTAACCTTGCAGGCTGTCAATGAGACAGTTAAAAAACAAAGTATGAATATCAAATATTAATGCACATAGGAAATCTCATGATGTAAGAATGGCTGCTTAATATTTCAGAAAATCAATAAGTACCTAATTCCGTGCTGCAAGATTGAAGGATTTCTGTGGATCAGACAGGGCATGACTTGTCTCCTGGACAGACAAACCGAACAAGTCGCACGCTTTGGCAATATTAATGACAAACTATCCAAAACTCCATACTACACCTACCTAAGCATAAGTTTAGGGAAAACCGTCAAAAATAAAAGTTTTCTCAGCTTAAAGCCTAGACAAAGTGCTTTTATGATCAAACAAAATCCGACTATTCAGACTCTACACACCATGCGTTCACCATGTGATTCATGAAATGGAATGGATCTCAATTCGGAAAACATTAGGCGGGTAATTGTTAAACTTGATCAAAATTTGGATTTAGAACAACGCATAATCATATAGAAGCTTTGAGCAATTCCCTTGGAAATCATTACTATTCCCATTGCCATTCTTCCACTCATTCATTCATGTTACCTATGCAAAAATATTCACTAAACCGGGAATTGTCTTTCATGAAAAATGCAAGATATATAACCACATGGTTATGCTTATCAGTAATAGATTTTTGATGGAACGTCACAGTATACATACTTAACCAGGTCATTTATGTGCGTCTCATTTGTCGGCATCAGACAACTGAAGTTATAACAAATAATGTCAGTGATATTATAATATATTAATAGAGACGTCATTGAGTCATTAGCATTGGATATTACTACCAATGACGGTTTTTGTCTCGATTTTGCTCACGCTGCTCTTCCCCCTTTATCTGCTCGTGAATTGATTTCTGTCGATGCTACAAATTATCCATAATCTGTAGAAAAGTATTGTGAATAAAAATGCAAATCATATGCAATAATGTATGAAGGAATGCGATTAAACAGAACTGTATGCAGGCAGATTTTTTAAAATATTGTTTAGCAAATCGGATTTATTAGCGTTTGTTTACTGCAGATTTGTTATCACCATGGCTGAAAAAATCACAGTGTTGTTTATGTTTTGTAGATATTGGTTTCAGCTAGCAAACACTCCTTTTATTTGAGATGGGCTAATGCGTGTTAATTATGCGTGCTATATTGTCGTCACAAATAACTTGTATATTATGACGCAGCTAGTTAAAATGTGCTTTGTGATTGAGATGACGAATCTGTACAAAAAATGATAAGTGATGAGTGATGAATTGAAGTAAGCAATGTGAATCAGTTTGCATACCTACATACTACTATTATAAGTAGTAATGAGTAATGTAAAATACATAACTGAACATTAACGCATTCACTTTATTGACGCTTAACAATCAGCATATTAGCTATCAACAAGGTCTTATTTCCAGCACTTAACTTTGCTCTCTGTTTTCGTGCTGTAGCTTCAAGGATTACTTGGCTGAGTCGCGCATTCTGAAATCTATCTCTGAGATAGGATAGTGGTTTGCGTAGAGTACCAACAAAATTACTTGTAACTAAATAATATTCCTCCTGATGAAAAAATATAATCTCTGCATTCCAGATACAGACCACTTGAATGGACATAAGTACTGACAAATGGAAATGAGTCATCATGTAGAGTTGTCTGCTGTTATGTTAGCACAACAAAGAAACTAAGATCCAGTGAGGGCTAAATTCA
Source organism: Willowsia buskii (assembly GCA_034700685.1). Lineage (NCBI taxonomy): Eukaryota > Metazoa > Arthropoda > Collembola > Entomobryomorpha > Entomobryidae > Willowsia > Willowsia buskii. The sequence continues at coordinate 46,148 of JAQIXW010000054.1, read as the reverse complement.
CTGTAAATGTCACGTTATTATTTAACTAGTAGCTCATCAGAACAATTCTTGTTTCATTTACCACATCACATTTAACATGTTGACGAATGACGGTCATCAAAAGTAAACGTTTACTGGGATGATTCATCAACATTTGTCAACCATTTTATCAAACACTCATAATATTCCATTTGTGTCACAGAACAAAAATTGAAATTTTTGTGTGATATAAAATAATCTAACAATTCATGAGAAACAACCTTTTCTTGACTGAATTGGGAACAGACTTTACTTTGTAAAAAAATAATAATATCTTGTTACATATTATCGCTTACAGCTCAGCGGGCTAAGCCAAGATATTATTGAACAGAGCTGTGGCATGAGAAAGTAAACTATCCTTTGTAATTACGCCCTAAAACTAAACGGGAAACCAGAGATCATATCTTTTAAGTTACAACTAGTGTAAGTAGTCATATAGTTATGGTCTGTAAATGAAATGTACAATTTATGATCACGTAAAATGAAACGAAGTAAAAATGTTGTAAAATTATCATAAGCCTGCCACCACGATAAACATTATTATTTTTGTGTTTGTTGTGTCTACTCTACCAGACATGTAAGGATACATTGAACATGTAAGGATTTTTATAATGATCCAGGCACAGAGGCTTTGAGACTGAGCTGATGTAAAAAAAATTGCAATCAGGCTTTGTTCATTAAATTATGAATGCAGAATTAGCGTCAACATCAGCCTAAATCTCATGTACATATTCCACTTCTAGTTATGGCAGGCTAAATTACGAAGTAATTAAATATGACAAGACCCTTCAAATTCTATCAAGAGTTCATTTTTTTAAACTCCATGTCATTTATTCAGCACTTCAATTAGTAACGCATACAGAAGCTTTTTAATCTTCCATCTAACAACATTTGACATTCTCGTTTCGCTTTTTGAGTGCGTTTTATAACATAACATAAACTTGATATGCCACTCACGAATGTTATCAAGGTATCTAAAAATCTCATCATGAAGCTCTATTTATTTCGTTTCTACTCATCATCATGCTTTCAACTTCTACTTTCAGCAAAATGGAAAAAATGTGACAAAAATACCAGAAATAGTGTACAGTTACCTATTGTTTGTTTTGCAAAGGGTGAATATTAAGAGTGCTTTAAAACGTATTGTGTACTCAAGTCTAAGATGAGCTACGCATACAAAAGAGTTTGATAACGTCCATGTTATAAATATTGAAATAAGATGCTACGACGATAGTAAATACTTCAAAACATGTATACTTACTAACGTAAGCAATGTTGTTCAAAGGAAGTTTTTTTGCGCTTCTTGTTTCTCAGAAAGATGCATAAAATTACAGAAAAGCGTGCATGTTGCTGACTGCCTGTGATGTCATTGGATCCGCCTTTCCTGTTCTAACCACCGCTCTGGATGAATATCCACCCACTTCGACTTTGAATAGTGAGACGTCAAAGAGGACTGGTTTGGCGTTGGGTGAAGTGCTCAAATATTTATTTTATATAATAAGAGGAAACCATATCTGTCATATAATTATCACTATAACAAATCGAATCAGTACAAACGAGGAGATAGTGCTCTGATTCCATAGCTTCGCTTGAACAAAAGATTTTATCTCTTCCATTCATTCAGCATTACAATTGCATTCCAATTGAGCAATACAAGCATGAAATGAATGTACTGTGTGCTCAATTGATCTCTCTCAAAAATTTAAATGCTTTCAGGTAAAAACCCACCGTAGAACAAAGGCAACTTCATTATTCAATGCATCTGCCCTCAACAACCAGTCATAAATACATTCATCAATGCGGTAAGATGGTGTTAGCAATTGTACTTGTATAGATAATAACTTCCATAAAAATGTATGATGTGAGTGCAGTTAAAAATCGTTATATTTGAATGGAACATTTTGTTTTTTCAAGCTCTTGTTATTGTAGGAATTTTCGTGAATACGATATATACCTTGAAGCAGATACACATAATATTAAATTTACTCCTTTATTTCTTTCACACAAAGAGAAAATATCGCAACATAGCAGTAGCACTGTATCCGCAGTTCTCCCCAATGACTTACTTTTTACTCTACTTTTGTGCCTGTGGAATCACATGTGTACATATATGCGCGATCATCCCATCATCCTGCCATAATGTATGTTCACACAAGCACGAGTTATTGTTTAAGCATGAGTAAACCACAAAGTTGTTACTCATATTTTACAGGAATATTAAAATATGAATGGCATGATGATGAGAAGGACTGCGAAGGAATGTGCTCTCGTTCCTTTAATAATCTTCCCATTAAACTTTGTATGCTTTCCCTGCACATTTCAGAGTCTTAATTTAACTTTGTGTTCATGGATGGAATGATGAGAGAAATAGATGGGTTATGAAAAGTAACTCCCTATTCAAGTTTTTTGTGCATTCCTGTCCTTTCTCCGCTTTTTCTTTTTAGTTTTCGGTTGTGTCTCCTTATTTTTTTTTCTACCTGCCCACTTCTCTTATTTTCTCTTAGTTCCATAAAAAAAAGTGCTCCGAAAATTTCCCGTAATATCCTTCAGTCCTGTTCATGTCTCTCTCCCACTCTCTCCACCATCTCTTCCTATTCGTTTCAGTTCCAGTGACGCATGCATGCATACATGTAACAAGACTTCGAAAAGCTTTTCCAAAGGATTCGCGAGAAGCACTTCTTATTTCAAACAAAAGGGATGTCATGCAGAACGTGTGTTTGTAGACTGAATAAGCCTGGCAGTAGTAACATCTTCTGAAAAATACCAGAAGCATATTACATTTGCTAGAAATTTTTTCTTGTTAAAATAATTTAAAAGGCACAGATGGAAAGCAAGGAACCAAGTGTCCTCTATTTTTGTTTTCATGTGCACACTTTGCATTTAAACTTACAATACAAACATTTAAACGTGTACATCGCACTCCATTGCAGTAACACAGTTACAAAGAATGGGAAAAAATTCGTTTTTCTGACATCGCTTTCCAAAATTCTCGGTTCTCAGAAGCGACTTTAAATTTTACACGCAGGAGAAGGCATTCGCAAAAATATGCATAGGGAAACCGAGGCACATTTACATTCCACGCCCTGACTCTCTTTGTACACATGTAAAGAGGAGTGCTATTGTGGTTGAATTGAAATCGGGATAGGAATTCATAAAATCTGCTGTTATTAACCAGATGCTATATTGTTCTCTTTTCTAAATGTAATGTACCCGGACTGGTTGTGGAAATGTCTGCGTTAAATTTTTCCAAAATATATATTAAAACATCATCGAATTCAATATTATTATTCTAATATACAATATTCCTCGTCCTATTATTTCTGTAAACGAAGTCAAACTTTTCGAAAATAGTTGACAACAAAGTATAAAATATGCGAAACGGAAATGTTTAATGTAGGTACGTTCACTGAATAGCAAAATCAAGCATAAAAAGTGTTTAGCAAAGATCAGAGAAAAGAACACATGCAGCACGATGTCTGCTCGTCTTCACATTTAAAATCTGTTATTACTTGTAATGTAATGGCCAAAGTTGACATGTAGCAAAAGCTTAAAAAGAAATGAGTAAACCATTAGATGCAAAACCGTTTTTCACTATTTGTTTGCCAGAATTGACTCCGTCGGGCTGGCTTAATGTCATACCCGTTACCATTTACAAGTTATCCCTTAAACCAACATTCTCGGTTATAACAGAATCGCCTCATGCATGGAGATGGTAATAATGTGCAAAAAGGTTTTTTTTTCAGTGACTACACCATCCGTAAAACTGCTATACTAATGAGTAAATGCAAGTGCATCAATTCCCTTGACTGAAACAATATTTACAAATTGTATAACACGAAGCATGAGGAGGCAATTAGTTTCTTAGTAAAAAAAATGTAAAAATTGAATAAAACACATTGACTCAGCTTCAACTTGTGCTGTCATGCATCAAATATGTTTGTCATTTTTAATGTCTTGCTTACACTCATCCTGATGACATGTTCTACTTTCAGTATGTCTCACGTGTGCATTTTTCTTCTGTTGTATAACTTCCGTTTGTTCTGATCCATTTTGTGCAAACACTTATTATGCTTGCTTAAATCATGGAGTAAACACTTCCCCTGGCTCTAAATGTATGTTTAAAGTTTACAAATCGGATTTAGAGAGGAAATCTATCAAAAGCTTTTTAAAATTTGAAGGCTTGTGTTTATTTCAAGTAAAACAGATAATACGTCGCGCAAACGGATTTCAGAGGTGTAAAAGATGAGTAGTTTTTTCTTTCAATGAAAGCTATAAATGAGTGCTGAGTAGTTCATAAACATAATATTTCAAAAATACTGGTTGGAAATGCAATTGGAATAAACTGTTCATGTGGCAACTTGACAAACAAGAAACACTTAAAATATTATGCATGCATGGCTTCCCAACTCTACTCAACTGTCAGACGCTTGTGTTTCTGACTCAGAGCAGTGTGTAATATGCTGTGACCATGGTTTTCAGTAAAAACCAAGTTTAATTTCATGCTTGCATGCCCAGGTCCAGCGTTTTGATGTCTTTCTTGAGTCTCCGTGTGTGCACACTGAGCCGCACACTTTTGCACAAAATGAGCAGCGAGCGGATGAAATCGCATAAAGAATGGATGCTAAAGACTGAAAAGATAGTGAAAGGCTAAAGGCTGCTTGGTAGAGTATTAAATGCATAGTTGAAAATAAATAGTTGTGTGGACTGCCATAATTAGGTAGTTGTTTTGAATGCATTAAATTTACGGAAGAATGAACGGATCCTGTGTACAGCCATGCATGCAGATATACTTTTCTAACTTTTTGTCTGTAGGTTTTAGAGCCTGTATCCGCAATATGCAAACTGGTATTTTCCGTAAATGTACCTAGATGATACATGACATGCACGAATATTCACCGTGACCGCAGTAACAATGAGTGGCAGCATTAATTTCTTGGCAGTAGGTTAGGTGTGCAGAATAATATGGTGATATTCTTTGAGTTCTGTTGTGCTTAAAAAGTACTTTACAAAATTAGTATGCTTTCTTTCCGGTAGCATAGTATTGGAGTCGAAAATTCATTTTATTATGCAACTTTTGCTTCGATTTGTTATTTTCAAACAGGTACATACTTCATGTTACACGGTAGGCAAAACTAACTTGGAGTGAGTTGATGAGCAAAGTTGGTCAGCAATTTTTGGAATTAAAGGATTGTTCAGAGTATTCATGAAAGTTGCTGCTACTTTAAAACCATGGAATTCTCAAGCACAATGAATTTTGGTTTCAATCGTATCTTAACAATGATGACTCTTCACGAAACTAATGATAGCGTTGTTTATGTTTACTCTTGAAGAGAAGTTGATGAGATCCAACCCACTTTTGATGGCTTCTTGTTAATAATGTTTACCGGGTTTAAGCGGTCTTCTCTGCAGTTCATAGCATTAAATGAAAAGCAGAAAAAATTGTGAAAAGTGTATACAAAAATAGTATAAGGACATAAACAATATGAAGTGGTCTGCTTCCACGTAAAATTTATTATAGCGTATCATTTAGTTAGTTTTAACATGTTGTAACGAAATAAAAAAAATCAATTAAAAGCTGCTCTAAAAGTGTGTCGCTTCCCCGCTATATCTTGACACTTGGTAAGATCATTGGTTCAAAATTCTTGACGTAAAAAGCCTTGGGAAGCTACATTGAAGAGCAAACAACTTCTAAGAAAAAAGTACTCGACCTCACAGTAACTTTCAAGTTGGTAAGCCATTGGGTAAATAACAAATGTCAGTCCATTTACAAAAACTCTGTCATTCCATCTGAAGTTGTGTTTCCAAGTAAATAAAAGATACTTCATACTCCGCATCACATTAAAGCATTTTTTCTATACTGAAATTTTCTGTTTTCCGCCCTCCTCATCCTCACTCACACAAACTTAATCCGTTCACAGATTTTATGCACTGGGTTTATTTTTTATTTTTTAAATTGAAACCAATATGTACGGTAGAGCCCCAGTTTGTTTTTACACCTGCCTGTGTGTTGATGATGACGTGACGTTGTTTAGGACTTCGTGTATAGAATTAAATGCGCATAACAACAGCACATCAAGTTGGCAGCTTTAAAGCTCTTGTTATACACATTAAAAAGTATGGACAAGCAAAAAAAAACATGATCCAAACTTGCTGTGGGTGTCCGTAAAGTAAAAGGAGCATACCTAGTCGTACCTAAATATGCACAAGTGGAGACATTGGTTTGATTCGGAATTTGAATGATAACCACAAGCATGCATACGCTATCATACAGGCGTTTCTTCACTCAACCAAAATGCATTATGACACGATACCCACTTTTCCACGATTCAATACGAAATCATGGTACCGGCAGCAGGCCAGCAGAAACTAAGGTAGCAGACATGACTGAAATTCTGCCCACCTTATTATTATTTTTTTGTTGTATTTTTTTATATGTATCATAAAATTGGACTGTATACAGGCTATATTAAAAAGTTGCATAGAAGAGAAAATGTTTTATTGTGTTGCCAAAGTGGATTGGATTTGCAGGTTTATTTTTTCCTTCAGTAGAAGTGTAGCCATTCCAAAGTCAGTCATGAACACGAAACATGTACCTAAATACCACTCCTAGGCGAACGACACGACAGGTACATACATGCGAAAACGCAGCGAACAAGTCGACAAAAAACTTGAATTTTCTCCAGGACGAAGTTGGGGAAAAACGGGTAGGTAGCAACACAACAACCGGGGTATAAACGTGCAAATGAGGAATGACTTGTCAGGGTTGGGTGAACTGGGTGCGATGTTGTGTCATACCACCACATATTGAAAGGCATTTTTTTTACTAAGGCGCATTAAAATATGCGATATTTCTTAAATAAGATGTGTATATACATGAATGCACAAATTGTATTTTTTAGTTACCTCTTTACTTCTTTTGCCAAAAAGATTTTTCCTCTCTTGAGCGACACATTTCACACTAGAGAGTTGTATCACATTATATTCAGCATTATTCTATAGAAACGTGGAAATTGATATAAAAATTGAATTTTTCATATGGGGACAACCATGACGATGATGATATTTGTGCTGGTATTTCTCTGTGTGAATGAACAGAGAAAATTCACTTTCCGTAAAATGTACTCCCTTTTATTATGTAGATTGTCGAGATGTCGAGGAGATATATTGAATGTGCATGTGGGTGCATGCATTCAAGCATACCTCTATAGAGCATTTACCCGAGATAGGAGAGCATTGGTGATGATGGGAATGCTCAAGTATAAAAGTTGAAAGTGGTGGTGTGGTAAAGGCAAAGACGAAATCCTTGTGAAAACCGTTTACTCTTTTTTTCCCATTCAATACCTTTGCATCTTCACTAAAGTACGAATAATAACAATAATAATAGAAAGGAAAAACGCATGTATATATGTAGATCATGTGTTGAGTCCCTTTTATTGAAACCCTTTTTTTCTGAGGAGGACTCACACTCCGTCTCACCCAAGTCAATTCACACGACATAACTGGAGTGAAATATGTAGTTGCAAAGAATGTGGATAAAGCGATATATTTTGCTCTTCTTCTGGAGACAATGCAATGGAACATATTTTAACATTGTTGCAGCAGCGCATAATACTTTCCTCTTTTTTGCTATATAAATGCTGGAAAAGTAAGTAAAGTTGTGTACTGCAAAAAATAACCATGTAGCAGAAAATATGCTCATCCTCAATTCTTTTTGCTCTGCTGCAATAAGAAGGATGGAAGATGCAGGCAAGCATGCATGGCATTCACTGACAGTAATGTAGTGTTTGAGTGAATTAAGTGCAAGTTTTTTTTGCCTTTGTGCTCTATTCACAGTACTTTATTATATGAGTAGTATTCTGTGAATGCTTTTGTGTTGTTGTTTGACCATATACCAGAGCAGAGAAAAATGCCAAGTTCATGTAGAATATAAAACGGAAAATGTACATATACGTGTGCAGTTGCCGATTCTTCTTTCTAATATTTTTGGTACATGCATACCTATATAATATTCAACTATCCAAAGTTGTATGTGCATTTTCTCCTCTACCATACATCTTCAGAGGAGTTTTAGAGAAACCTATATAGACTTTATCTATTCAGCAGTCAGAGTCAAGTCATCGTATCGCATGGTCGGCATTGCCACACCATCATTATTATCATCGTCTTGCTCACAGACAGAGAGACGAAGCCACAATCCACATAAATACATATTACAGCCAAAAAACTATCACCGGCAAGGGAAAAGTAAAGCCAAATTGCATTGTCAGAGAAAAATAACAATTCATGTTTCAACTCAACTCGTCGTTGTCGTCGTCGTATGCGATGTGAGTTTTCTAAAGAATGCATGCATAATGGGAAACGGAGAGAGAGAGAGAGACAACGCGAGTAGTAGTTTTGTCTCTGTGTCTACTTATTTGAAAGGGTTCTTGGTTCTTTACTTGTCTTTAAGTTGAACAAAAAAAGTTTACCGAAAATGATACCTTTTAGCTAAGTTACTCCCATCACCACACCGCTGCGACTGTTTCTGTTGTAGGAAGAACGGAACAACAAACGATAACGAACGACAACTCCTTCACTTGATACTTACTTTCTCATTTGAGGCTTATAATATTATTATTACTAGGACGGACATGGTCTCTAAATGTAGTCATCACCACTTCTTTTCTGCTTGATACCATAATAGAAATGGGAGGAATCAGTAGGCATATAAAAACCGTAAAATAAAAAGTTTTAGCTGGGCTCAAGAAAGAAATGGAGGAATAATCCTTGATCACTTATATGATTCCCTGAACAAAGCTAGGTAGTAAAAAAATAAGCGGTTTACTTCTAGTTTCATATGTGAAGCTGGGTAATCTGTACCTTGAGACTTTTGGAGAAAAGAAGAGGAGAGCCAAAAACCTTATTTGCAGAATGTTTGTTATGTAGACTAGAGCAGGTATTTGTGAAGGGAAGGAGAAACTAATGGAGTCAAACTTAACTAACTAAACGTAAGTTTTTTTGAGAGAAAAAACTTCTATCGGCTTTGGCCAACTAATGTTCCCTAGCGAGCATAAAATCCGTTTTTCATTCAGTCACTCTGCTCACTTTCTTTTTGTGCTTTTCTACTTACGTCAACATTATCATTACAAGTTGTGTTTCAATTGCAAATTTCTTTCACTGCTGAGAGAGCCGAGTTGAAGAGTCCGGCTCCATTAACGAAATACTGCATTAAATACATTATGGAGTTGGGCATAAATAAGAGCCATTCATTTGCAAAGCTCATTGCATAAGCAGAAATTGAGAAACGATACGCTGCTCAGTTTGGCGAACGATGGAAGATGTTGAGATGGCGATGCAAAAAAATTGCACAAACTCTCGCATTTTGTTTTCTTCTTATTGTCTATTTATAAGTTGCAGATCATAATTGTAATGAAGTCACACAAATAAATACGTCAGCTGCAGAGTTCCATAGCCTTGCATTGTGTTCCTACTAAAAAACATCATACATTTACGTGACTGATATTACGTAATTTTCCTTCAGCATATCATGCTGTGCGTCAACAACACTGAGGAAAACGCGATAGGAGAGTAAACGAAGCGTTAGGCAGCACTGACAGGAGAAATCGACTGAAAATACGCTTATTTTACAAAAAACGCCATAGCCAACAATAGGAAACACAGTATAAAAAGTCATAAACATCAGTAACATAACACATTTTGATGATGACGAAGCTCATTCATTGCTAAACAAGCCGAGAAATCCTTCCAAATATCAACTGCCACTGGTGACTGGGAAGCTCTCACACTGTAATCAGTAGACTGCATTTAAAAAATGAGTAATATGAATTCGATGATGATGTATGCAGGATTGATGCTTACAAATTACAAAAATAATATTACCGCAGCTATCATCAGCATCATCAGTATTATCAGTGGAAAACGCGAATATGTATGTAGATACTTGCTTAAAAGAAAAATTGTGTGGAAAACGAAGATGATAATATAATGACGACATTAATAGCTACGACGAAGTGAGTGTTTTAAACGGCATTGGCTAATTGCATTGCAGTTACCACATGTTAGAATCTAAATATGTACTGTAGATATTATATGACGCTGGAATGATTTAGAATTTGACAAGTTTGTACGTTTGTCTGTGCATGCATGGTCTTCTATCCGATTGCCAAACTTGCTTATTCTAGAAAAAAACTAGAAGGTATAAATACACCTGAAACGGGGCTGCACCGTTAATTCAAGGGACAGAAAAATCTAACAAAGTAAAATAAGAGCAGAGTCTTTCATGCAGCATTCTTCTGTATTTGAAAGTTTTGACATGATAAAGCTGAGCCTTTAGTACTCAATTACATCTCAAGAAAGAGGAGCTGACAAAGGTTTTTTCTCTTGTAAAAATGACAGGTAAATATCGGGAAAGAGTACTTCGATTACCAAGTTATGGAGAGTTTGTAAGTATCAAGTGTACTGAAATCGGCTTCAAGGTACACGTGCATGCATTTATCCTCTTTACTTTTCTCAATATCCAGTCCCAAATTTCCAATCGGTTTCGCCATCCATTATTTCATTTTCTGCAAAATTTCAGCTTCAACTAATGCAGCAAAGGTAGTACATTATAATAATATTGTTATGTAGGTGTGTTACTTTGTATTTGTTTGATATGTGCGTGTACTCAAGCCGAATTCAACTTGAAAGGATTTGACTTTGCCTTTAATTCTGCTGTTTGCTATATAATATTCCTTGCTGTTTTTATGTGCCACTACTCTCCGGTTGTGTGCAGATAGCAATTTAGGAAGGATACAAGTATTATTTTCCTATGGACAGAAAACAATACATTTTCTACTTTTACATCTGCATACAACACATCAATCCGTCGCGATCTGATGTTCTGTCTGCATATGTATATATCAAAGTAATCTATATGAAGATATTAAAGGCAATGAGCGTTCAACATTAGGAAAGAGCTCACGGAGAGAAAAAAACAGGAGAGACGATGGAAATGTATATGTGCAAGTTTTGCTCTCAGGGTTTTACAAGTTCTCCCTATCCTTTCACTCTTACTGCTTCGCTATAAGTGCGGCAGACTGGGAAATAATAGAGTGGTATATAGATTTTAATGTCAGTAGTCGCTACATGTATATTATATAGATGTATGTAGATATACACGACTTTACGAGCGAGTTAAATGTACAAAAGCTTGTATGAAATGAAATAGGTAGATAATATGTTATTTTTGTTATAGGAATATAAAGATGAAACTGTGTTTGGATAGTTGGCATATCATAACTACCTATTCCATAATGTATGTATTGCAACGACAGAGTTATATCGCTATCCGTTGTTTAGCACGACTCTAGACTCTAGATACAGAGCTGTGGTTCCTTTCCTAAAAAGACTTTTTTTTCGTTCATTCGTTTCATGTCGAGTTCGCGTTCGGTCACTTCCCTGCGTTCTCACTCATACAAAGCTACTTCTACTACTACGACTACAGAGTAACTTCCACTCGACTAGAATATATAGATATATATTTTTTCATGTTACTCAGAAGCAAAACTGCAGAAATAATAGAGGTATTGCATACTGGTCTGATGTTGCTGCTGCATATATACATACATGTACGTATTTCAATACTCTTTTTCGCCTCTCGAACCGAACCAAGTGTTATCTTATGGATGGGAATAGAAAAATCATATTAGGAGAATAAGTGGCAGTATCACAGCTTTGCCGCTGTTGCTGCTTCTGCCTCTTCTTTGGTGACTCTTTGCCTGGTAGAAATTGAGAGAGCATTTTTGGGGATCTCATTCTCATCAAGTCTTTCTACACATTGGAAAAAAATCAACAGAGATTTTTTTTCTTAATCTAAAAGAACTGATGCCGCCAGTTGTAATATTACAGATGGAAAAAGCCGACTTTTCAGAGAGACTTTAGCTTTTTTTACTTTTTACTAAGATTACTAATGGCAAATGTTATGTTGCAAACGGCAAGTTTTTTTTGTCAAGAACGATTCTTCTTTTACCGCAAAACATGACCACACGGTTTTCCTCTTCGTTGTCTTATTCTCTTGTTAATTTTTTCTTTTTCCATGTAGAAAGACAAAAATAATAAAAATGAGTAGTCTCACGGAAAAGAGGCAAGATAATGTTATGTAGCATCAATTTTTTTTCTCTGGTGGATATTATATTGGTCCGTAACGCTATCATCATCTCACAATTGTATCATGCTTGTTTTTCTAGAAAACAGAATCCTACACAGCTCGCTTGTACACAACGGCAAAGTCCTCCTATCTCGAATTTATTTTTTATTTTTACAACTTCTTCTTCACAAATAATAAGTGTACTCTTTGCCACTTAAGTAGAAAGACTACTGTGTAGTAGCCTGCATGGCTGTATAGGTATGTCTATTCATTTTTACAAGACTTTTAGCTAGCACACTTGCTACTAGTTTTCTTCTCGTTTTTAAAGAAAATGTCTCATTTTCTTATTATATTATAGCATGCATTCGGCACTCTTCATGTCAGAGGCTTCCTGAAACCTGTCTGATGATGTTGGTTTGTCGTGTCGCGTTAGTAGGAATGATAACACGGTGAAACTTTTTCCATCATCGTCGTCATTTACAGCTGAAGCAGAGAAGAGTACCACAGAAGAGATATTTTGTAGTAGTCGCTTTCTGGCAGCAGCAGCGCAGGCAGGCAGAAAAGAATAACGTAATAATATTTAATACCGACTACCGAGTGAATACACAGCGGCAGAAAACTAGAGAGGAGTATTTAGCACCAGAACAACACAACATGAGTCAGTAGTATTAAGAATATAGTGGCAGTAGCACCACCAGTCAAGCCCACTGTGGTGTTGGTGTTTTTTTCTTCACAATTTTCATTGTCAGCATACGCAATACCCAGAGTGAAACGAGAAAAGCTTTAAAAATATAATAAAAAATGTGAGAATCAAAAAGTACAGCCAGCCGCTACTGTCAAATTCTTTTTTTATCGGGGATTGGGAATAAAATGTGTGAAAAAGAATAAAGTTACATGTTGTTTGGGATTATAATACAGAAAGTTTGAAGGAAAAAATGGCAGTGACATTTGTAAAGAGGTTAGAGCGGTGTGGAAAAAGTGGAATGGAAAAAAGGTGATAAAGTCAACTTTACAAACGTGCGTACACACAGAGGGAGAAGAAGAGACACGTATACACACATCTCATCATCGTAACACACAACCAGTCAATACGGCCACACCAGCTTCATTGTTACCGGTTGCCAATCATACATAGTTTCCCATTGGATTCCATTCAGTGATTCTTGAAAGCGCAGCTTACAATTGGAACAATTACGGAAATCCAAACTTTCAGCAAAATTTTGCATTCATTGATTATTAAATAAATAATGCACTTCATTCGTGTTCCAAGTGAAACTGGTAATAAAATACAAATCTGTTAAGAAAACTTTATCAGACAAATAGTACATTTACATTTTTCATACTTCCATCAAAGTTTTTCTTGTGTGTAATTTGCGAAATTTCTTTGCTGATTTCTCGCCTTTCGTTTGAATATCGATGAGCTCCTTAGCATCATGTTAAACACTGTCATTTGAAACTCCTAGTGAATATCAAGTTCTTCTCTGTTGTAAAAAAATCGAATACTTCTGCCACAACTCATTATTCCTACTACCTATTACTGCAACGGATCTGTTTAATTAAAATAAATATTTGATGTAAGAAAGTGGCACAAAGAGTAGACCAGCAATCAATGGGATTGCCAATTACAAAGGAAGAACAATATCAGTCATTATTGATCAAGTTGGGGAATGAATGAGAACATTATAAAACTATTTAATGACAAGGACATAAGTGGTGCAATAAGCGAAAAAGAATCTGTACTAAGCCACTAAGCCCTCAGACCTTTGAACATACAAAAAAGAATACTTCTTTTTCTCTCCATTTTTTTCTTCATTTCGATCACGTTACATTAGCGAAACTAGAAATAAAAATGAGTAAAAAAAGTTACTGAGCGTGCTTTAAAGGATCTGGTTAGTAATGCCGCATCTATTAAGTTTCAAGTTGTCAAGTGATGATCGCACTATACTAGAATACGCTAGTACTGCAGCAACTACTACTCTGCTACTAACAACAAGTATGCTAAAGTCTTCTCTACTACCTTAAAAAAATTCTCATCTCTTTATTTTGTCATCATTCTCGTGATCATCATCTTACACCATCAAAACTACTTGTAGTTAGTGTAGCAGTAATCATCCGAAAAACTGAATTTTTCTTCGTCTTCTTCTCAAGTGGTGTGTACAGTTATTATAATTATTACATGTCTTACCAATGCAAAGCATGTCCAAATCACACAATATATACTGGCCAATTTAATTAAAAAGTTTGTAATTGTAAATGTGGACGTGGACCACGAAAGAAATTTTTCCAAAAAACTGTGCTGAAAGAGTGACTTGTTTCCTTAATGTGAACAGCTATTTAAAATACGCAGCATTACCCGAAAAAGAAATATTTTTGGTCTCGGATGTGCAAAAATCTACCTACGTACCAAGAAGCGTATGTGCAAATGTGTTTTTTGCCACTTGTAATAGAATAGATACGTAGGTAAATACAAAATGACAGTGTGATATAAGAAAAAAGTTGCCACACTTGCTCGGGAACAATTATTCTGTAGTGTGCTTTCTACTTGTACATCTTTGAAGAAAAAAATCTATATGTATCGCCAATGCCATCAAACTATTCCATTAAGAAAATAAAAGTTTTATCAGTTGAAGGATTTTTTTTTCAAGCGGAAAGGAAGACAGTGTGGATGTCAGGGGAAAATAGAATCTTTTGAATAGCCATACAAACCAGAGCGAAAAATAGTAAGAATACTAAGAATCGACATTCGTCAAGTTTCCAAAGTAAGGGAGATGGGCGGTTAAAAGAGAAACCACATCCCTTGTGTGTCTCTAGCATGACACTATTATCATTTTCTCAACAGACATTAAAAAGACAGACGAAAAAAGCAGACACGAACAACACGAGGGATACTTCTAGCAGCATAATATAATATTATTGAAGAAACCAAATAAACCAATACAGATACATATATTTTCCCTCTGATCATGCTGATAATGATACATGTACTTCTACTAAAATGTCACTTAAGCATATGCCAAAGTTGTACTACTACTGCTACCACTAATATTACTGCTGCCGTTTGTAGCTGGGAAAAATGAGATATCAAAAGACTTTTTGGCAACATCGGCACTTTTCCTATAGTCATTTTTATAAAAACTCATTCTACATCTGCAACAGCAACAGCCTCTATCCTCAGCGTCATCACTTCTACTGAAGAGCGTCTTCTGTGTAACACAAAAGGTACGCACAATGTCCTCTTTTTTTCCTCTAAATGCTTCACTACTTGTATTGGTATTGGATATTATTTTGTATGTGGAAGGGGTACGATAATAAATTATAGCTGAGACAAAAGGAGAGAGTAAAATGACAATAAAAAACCCTCCTCAAATAAATTAAAAGATCACATTCATCAAATCAATGTTCCCAGTTCCTATACTGCCTCTTGTGCGCGATAATGCAGACGACCTCATTCGAAAGTTGCTTTTTCTGCAGTCTGACTGAACTTCACATGGTTTTTGACACAAAACAAAGGAATCGATTTTGATGCTTGTTGTGTGTGTGTGAGCGAGCATAAATAATACTAAGCCGATGCTTAACTGCGGTAACATACCATTTATGTTTCATATATCAATTCCTATTTTAAGACAGATAGATGAATGACAATAGGTTTGTATTACAGCAATCATTATTTTAGAAAATGCATGGTAGAGACATTGTGATGTGTTAAGTGTGGTTAGGCAAATGCGGTGGTAGCTCGTCTATCAGTACTGCTTATCATGAGGATGTTCCTCTAATTCTAGGAATTAGCAAGATTCAAAGTAAGAAATGTGACAATGGAAAATGCAGTAAAGCCAATAATATATAGTTGGCGCAATACTCAACCTTACACAAGTGACAAGGTCTTATTGCATGATGAAAGTGCTTTGTGTTTGCGTGATATTTCGTAACACTTATAGGTTTCACTAGACAAAAAATAGCCATGTAGTTAGAATTGTTTTTAATTTCTTACTTTATTTACGGCTTTAGCAAAATAGATATTACGCAAGATAGAATAGGCTATAAGCAGCTATTTCAAAGAAAGGAAAAGTGGTTTGGAACCAACGGGGTACTAGTAATGTCTTGTAGAGTAACTATGACGCGAGAGAATTTGAATATGAATACATCCATTTATTTATGAAGGGAAAGTTTTTAAACCGATTTGATTCTAAAATTATAATGATGAGCGTATGAATAGCCTGTATAAGCTTTCAATGTTCACGCACTGTACTTATATATACCCACATAATTAACATGTATAATAGTGTTGTAACATGTTAGATAAGTGGGTTGTATTACAAATCCTCCTTTTGTATTTGCGAGCACAAAATGACGACGTGACATATGGACCTCTGTCATTAGAAATGAGTTCGTAATGATAAGTAATTAGAAGTAGAATAGTCTCCTTTTTTCATGCAATTATCAAGTCATTCTACTTGTCGGTCATTCCTTTGACAGCTTGACCACTCGATCCTCGCACGTTTCACTAGATTATTAATGTGTAATATATATGTTTTCCATGGAATAATCAATACACATTGCGCCATCAGTAATCTACACCTGGAAGAAATAATGTTCTCTTCGCATGCATAACTTGAAATTTTACATTAAATATTATATTCCAACAATAGCAAATGCGGCTGCATCCGGTATGTCAAGTGACTTGTTAATCAATTGCTACCACATTCACAAAAAATATAAACAACCGTCGAAGATTTTAGCATGCCATCAAAATGGCTATTCCATCTTCCCATCATCTCTGTCTCCGTCACAGTCACATGCATCCAAGTTGAGCTGAGCATGTTGTCCATCGACATAATATATTATATACCCTTCTTGAAAGTGAAGTATGATTCACTTGTTGGTGTTATAGATTAGATAAGCTGAAATCTCTAAGGATGAACCGGTCCAGTGACCAACTTGAATGATAATGATAGTGCAGACGATTGGATTGACTGTTGACTCGTTGACTGACGGACTGTGTGTGTGTGTTTATTGGATACACATGAATAAAAAATTATTTATGAAAAATATTCATGTGAGGTTGCGTGTGCAGATAAAATACATCCTTTTATGGGATGCACTATTACTAAGCCCTTTTTTTCGCAGCTGCATATGCGTGTAAGCAATGTATTTATGTTTATTAGTTATTATATTATTATCATTGATAGAAATCAGTTTCAGTTGAAAGCATACATGATGCATGAAGAAAGCCAATGCACGCGATTAAGTATAAAAAGATGAGCTCCTTGTTTTTAATACATTTTTTGACGCATGCATGTATGCTTGGATAATTTCTGTTTGAGCATGTGAATGAGGAAAACGAGGTGATCGGTTGTTTGGTTTGGTGGTTTCATAAACCTAAAACAAAAAACTTCTTCCTTGCAAATATATGTGAAAATTGGCACACACATAACAAGTGTGTGCTCTATGAGCTACATTATTCCTCAGATTCTTTGCACAGAGCATGTTATCAGGAATATTATGTAGCAATTGATGACGCAGGGAGCGAAATGTAAATGATCTGCATTTTGCAACGCAACCACTACTGAAAAAACTGTAGTTACACATAAATCGTCCGTCTCTCATGAAAAAGAGAATGAATTGGCTGAGATGTATTAAGTAAGAGTCCTCAGTTGACTCATCCCTTCATTCATACTAATCTGCGTATAAGGAAGAAAAATTTATGATTTTGCTTTTTACTTAGAAATGTAATAAGTTGCCTTGACATGCGACAATGCGGACAAGGACAACAATGGGTGCTAATCTGTTTAATCTAAGTAACTTGTACTTTTTCCGCTGAAATGTGACCAGTTATCATGGACAAATCTATGTATATAAACAAGAAACTATGGGTTAGTGTACTGGTTTTAAGTACTAATTCGGTTATTAATAAACCAATTAGATTAGAGACGCTGGAATAAGGAATGCTTTTAGTGCTGAGACAAAAGTCAGACTTTTGTCATTTTAGGACAAAGAGTTTAATTGTTTTGGAAGGAACAATGGCGACAAACACATTAAAAGGATAAAGTCGAAAGGTCTAGACTCTGGTCTGGACAAAACAACAAAAATATATGGACAGTTTTCGCTGTAAACAATGTAAAATAAATTGCTGTAAACAGTCTTGTTGAAACAAAGATCATAATTCTAGATTACTTGTAGTGAAGGCCGAGTGAAGAAGAGTGGTGAAACAATTAAGGAAAACATGTGAAAAAAATAACATTAACTATTCTATCAGCTCACGAACAGGGCTTACACATATCTTTAGTGAACATTCACTTTTAAAATATTTGAATGCACATTATTACCTTCGGGACCGTAGAAATAGGGGAGTAGGTAGAAGGGAAGGGGTAGTTAAAAAAAGGATTGGCTGTGTAATCACTTTGCTGAAAGGTAGCGATTTTTCAATAATAGTATTGAACTAAGCTGATTGTCTATTATTATCTGTAATATGGCATGGTCCTGCCTATATGATGACGATTAACAACAACACATAGACGTAATGTATGAATGTTTGTAAGTTTACTGCTGAAAGTTGTGTTTAAAAAGTGAAGCCTATTATAAATGTGAAGGAAGGAAGGCGTGCGCATTAATCATTCAATTTATCGTGGAACATTTCCCCCTCTATCTCTCTGTCCGCCGCACACACGATACAATCGATACACACATGACACGACATCCAACAAAAAAATGCTCCCAGTCAATGAATTTATTATTAGGCTTCAACAAATATACACAGATAATATCATGTGTGGAAACATTGAAGCCACTTTCATCTCTCGAGCAGGACATACAACATTAGCATATTGTTTCTGGGCGCTGCTTTTTCAAAGAAGACGGCATGACGACGGCATTGTCTTAGGTTAGGTTCTTGTCCTATGTTAAAAATCTTGCTGACATGAGTGACAGGACAAAAGTAGCAATCAAACCCTTCGTGCATCTTATGCGGTTAGAACTTTCAGTTGAGGTTGTATCCACGACTTGGGTAACGCCATAATGTTGTTACCTGAGGATCGATTGTGTTAACTAGGAAGGGTGACGTAACGTCAAATAATCAAGTCTCAAGACGTAACCGTATCCTCATATCATACCAAATTAGTGACATTAGCATACGTGCATGCATGCAGGATCTTCATTTTTATGTAATTATTGTTGTGTTGGTTATATAACATTGCAAAAACATTCCAGATTGACAAGGAATTTTGCTGGAATAGGGAGAGCGTATTGGTGGATTTGAGGTTGCGTTAGGAAAATATGCAGTTACATATTAAAGGATTCCAGGCATCGGAGAAAAACCAATAATATTTCATTATTTTTTTAAGTTACTACGAGTTTTTCAAAAGAAAATTGAGGCATGAAATTTGCAAAATTCTGGTGTATTTTAGTTTCAAATCCGTAGCATTTTTGAAAAATCCTAGGCGATCCTCCTCGTAGTACTTTCTATCACGTCATCTTTTGCGCATTATGTGTTAAATCAAGTATTTCGTTTGAAGCTTCTTGTGCAAAATTTATCAGCAAGGACATCAAAAGACTTTCTATTACCCCAGATAATTACTTTTTGAGAAAAATGTTAGACACATACATAGTTCGACTCTATGCGCTAATATAAAAGCCATTCATATAGCTTGATTGTATATGTTTATTATATCACAATTACTTATTGTAAATTTATCAAGGGGAAATTCTACAAATGCACATTTACATTTCTGAATCGTTCCTGGCGAATAGTTAATTACAATGGAGATATTAAAATTAAGGTCAATGAAAAACTAGAATAGAGATTTGACTGAAACTGATCATGATCATGTACCCTAACTATGTATAAAAATTGTCACGATAAAATTTCCTTTCAAACTTTTCAAACGAACAACGTCTTGGTAGCAAAATGACTCCTATATTATATCGCTATAGTAACTCTGCGGGTCAGGAAGTCACTCCAAAAATTGCATGCATGAAAATCAGAAATATGCAAGTATTGAACCGTCATTTGCAAAACTTTGCTAATGAGTGAAAAACTTCCAATTTTCCAAGCGGAACTGGAACGGTGAAAAGTTACCTCACCCTCGTCTTCTCAGAGATCAAGCAAATATGTGTGAGGTTTTAGCCTAGGCCTTACGAGGGTGCTTCCATTCCAACATTGCTATAAACGATCATTGAAGAAAAGAACATGCGTTATTATAGCACTTTGAAAATTGGAAGTAGATTTGTCCTGACACTTTTCATACGGCAAATTTTTAGTGTGACATGGAATACAATCATCCGAATAAATTCTATTATCTGTTAAACGAAGTTATGCAATGACTTATTACAACATAATTTGAATTAAAACCTTACTTGTAAATATACGTACAAGGATTTTTTTAGTTTTGGGGTATTGAGACATCTTCTAAAATATAGGCATCATGTACCTAATGTGTAAAAGCGATGAAGGAAGCTGAAATATCGATAGAACGCATATTTCGTACGAATTGTATTTCAGATTTCATGCAGCAAGCTAAACCTGCAAAAAAAAAACAATTTTATTAATGGCTTGTTAGCTTAGCATGTGGACAACTTGCATCAACTTAATTTTCATCTCTTTAGCAAGACAACATTGGTTTACGTGGGCGTATTTTTTCAGGTTTGACCGATCCGATGATGATGGGTAATGTGATGAGGCTTTATACCCACGGGAATATGATATTTATCGGAATTTTTTGGCAATTGTTTCGATTTTCCTGTTTTCTATTTGTACAACATAATATTTTATTACAACTGACGACCACTAAGAAAATGCTAGACAAGTTTGTATCGCCACGCTAATCCTGTAAACTGTATGCAAACATACATTAATAAAATTATTATGGAATCGCATTATTACCGTACAACCTTACTTATGTAAAGCAAATAATAATGTTTTATTGGAAACAAGGTCGAAATTCGGATAGGGGGTGGAAAGGTCCTGATATGACTGCTCCTTAATAGATTGACTTACATGACTTAATTATCGAAACGATCGGTTCAAAATTAGTGATTGAACCCTGTAGGCTGCATAACTTGAAACGTATAATTTATTTGAGGTACGGAAATTTCAAATTAAAATGTTTTCGAGAAAAATGCACTGCAATGTGATTTTTTAACGTATTGAGCCGCAAAATACGTCTGAATTCATTAAAACTGTTTTGTAATAAGTTCGGACAAATTTAAAGCAGTAGTTACATGGTCTAAATTACGGATTTTGAATTCCTTATGAAATTTATGTATCATAGTTTGCTGTAATTTTTCAAATAAATGGGCGGCTGCTCTACTGTACAGAAATGAGAATACTCTGTTCCAATTAGTAGCAACTAATAAGCCATTCGATCATCTTTACCATGAGTTATGACAATAGGACAAAAGATACTTGTAGCCTTGCCATAAAATACATTCTAGTTTTATGATCATATAAATTTAGCAATGTTAATTATTACAGAGGTATGTATGGTATGCATAAAATGTAGACTTGATAATGAATTGAAGTAAAGAACTCCAAAGAGAGGCGTAGGAGGTGAGTTTTCGGAAAATGTCACAATATAATTAACACCCTTTTGCTCGGTATAGTGGCATGTAAGTTAACTAATAAATGACCTTCTGTGTATGATTAAATTACTATAGTCGGGTATTACGTGTAGGTTTAAATATGATGTGATGAGAATAGCATGACTAAGTCCCAATTGATGCGATGAGGTGTAAATCGACTTGAAATTGATACTGTGTTGTGCTACATATCATTTTACATTCCTTCATCCATCTTCATTTTCATCATGAATATTTTTACCTGGAAATCAAGGCATTATGGAATAAAATTTCACATGCTCAGAAGAACAGCTTTCTACTTTCTATTTGTGTTTCAAGGGGTTCATAAGTTAGCATAGTATACATCTATTATCATGATGCATCGTCTACAGCAAGTCATTACAGGCAGGCAGAGAAGGACTCTGGATAGTCGAGAACAAAAAGGGTTATTGCAAATTGCAGTGTCCTTCAACCAATTACTTATCAAACACATTATCATTATCATTTATCAGTCTCTGCTGATGTATTGTATGCCAACTGATACCTATTTAGGAACGGCTATTGATGCTTTATGTGTCAGGACTGCATTGCATCGCAAAAATTCATGTTTATCGAAGGAAATAATGGTTTATGTCTAATCGAAAGAGTATATATCTTATTCATAAGGGACTTCATTTTAGAAATGGAAATGACAATGATAAATAAATGAATGACGGGTAGCCCTTAAAGTAAGTAAAATGAGGTGCCCCCCACCCACATCATCAACTGTGTGATAGTGATGTAATGATTTTGATGAAAGCGCAATATGTAAACAACCCCACGTGGGTAATGATGATGATGATGATGATGATTGCTATAGTAGCCTGCAGTGACAGGTCATCTGTTCATTCAGTCCGAAAATAATTTTCAATATTTACAGAAATTATTAATTCGTGTCCAAAGTTTGCAAATCATTTTAATTAGGTTTTATATTAGTTAAGTATCACCAGGAAGTTGGAATTGGTCCTTTTAATTGTCTTGTTTCGCGATAATTGCGATTTAACTTAGATTAGTAAATTAGCCTAGTTCCACGTGCCTACAACACAACACACATCAGTCAGTCATCAGTCCTTGTTTCATTTACCGAGGATTTTAACTGAGGATATCTTCATATTTATTTATATAATCAGGCTAATCAGTGTTAGATTTAATTGTGTGAAGGCGTCTTCCCCCCTGGAGGGCTTCGCATACCGGAATTACAAATTTTGAAACATTATCGCGCATCCCTCCCACAAAACAAAATATACTCCAGTATCCTCATACTTCATTGCTTTGATTGATCTTCATCCTTCCGTGGCAATCGTGATCCTTGTCACCTTATCAACATATTTATATACAACGACAACAACGGAAACTCTGGCCACAACATGAAAATAACTGGAGACTCTAAAAATATAAAGCGGCTTTTCGTTCTCTTTCTGCTATTCCAGACGATGTCCACCACCCTCGCATACACAATCCAAGGATTGGCAATCTTTTTTGTTGTTTTCGCTTCTGGAATGTGGGTGATTCACCTGATTGCCTTCTTTTGGAGGTAAGTTCATGATATCCAACTATTTAACCTGGAAGTAATCGACATAGTTTTGGAAACAGCTGATAACATACTGGACTCCTTTTGCTATTGCAGTAAATGGAAATTACACAGAAAGCGAAACTGGCCCCCAGACATTCCACTCCCCGGAGTTTCTGTTATCAAGCCACTCGTTGGAGAGGATCCTCATTTAGCTTCAAATTTGGAAACCTTTTTTACATTGAATTATCCAAAGGTAAGATACACACTTTTGTCATTGTCATACATACAAAAGTATACAGTTATGCATCATCATAATTAAAGGAAGCCAAACCAAAAAAAATGGATTATGGAGCCGCAGTAAAAGTTAACTTTTGTTTTGCTTTTTCCAGTACGAAATCCTATTTTGTGTTCAAGATAAGAATGATCCAGCAATAACTGTAGTAGAAAAGCTTATGGACAAGTATCCCCATGTCGATACCCGACTATTTCAAGGTAAATAAAAAAATCCCTTTAAAAGTTTGAAAGCATCAAATCTGATAGTCGGTCAACGGCATAACATAATGATAAATCCCAATATTCCCATTATTACAGGAGGAGAACGAGTTGGGATTAACCCAAAAATCAATAACATGCAGCCAGCTTACGTGTCCATGAAGCACGAATTAATCCTGATTTCGGATAGTGGGATTAGGAGTAAGAAATGTCCTTTTGTGTAAATTATCTAATAGGTATTATTAGTCTTATGAATGAGTAGAACATTGCTAACGCTTATGCATTTTTAAAATCTCTACAGTGAAGGAAGATACACTATTGGACATGGTATGCCATATGGACGATAAAACTGGCCTTGTACATCAAATGCCTTTTACCTGCGACCGGCAGGGTTTCCCCGCTATTCTGGAAAAGGTAATTGTTAATTATTTTCTGCAAACATTCATCAACTGGTTCAATGTCTCTAGCACTTTCCACGTCCTTTTCTTCAGTTAATTTTTCAATAAAAAAAAGTGCCGGTGGAACATTAAAAAGCAATATCCTTAACCTCTAAACTTATTCCATTAAGGATGATGATGTCAGTAGGCATTTTTTGCGAAATGAGCCGCTATATAAGTCTTCAGTCTGTTTGATGATGCCCATAATAAACGAAAGGCTATAAAAAATTAAACTGTTTTTCTCCTCATAGGTCTACTTCGGCACTTCTCATGCAAGGATTTATTTGGCAGCAGATTTGATGGGAATTAACTGTCCAACTGGAATGTCTGCATTAATGAGAAAGAAACTGCTGGACGAGGCAAGTATTTCGTGTTTTATTTAAATTAACTGAAATGTATTGCATGCTGTTTTTGACATGGTTTCGTAATCTTCGATTGGTCTTAACATTATATGGGCTTTTTACTCTCACGAAACGAAAGAGCTCTTTGAATAATTCAATACAAGACAGACTAAATTCGCTTAGCAGAATAACTGTAAGGTATTTAGGTAGTAAACATGGTGTTTTTTACTAGGAGCTTGATAATAGTAGTCTTTTTGAGTTCTTGGGTAGTAGTAGTAGTAAAGCTTGTTAATGCTCACATATAGCTAAACACGGACATATTCATGTTAAAGGTAATATATAATTTGATTTGCTCTGAAGCCAAGTCGGCCCATGCTCGTCGTAGTATTTTTGTTGTCGTATTTAGTTTTCCCAAGTAAGGTTGTTTTCTTTCCTTTTATCCTTTTCTCTTTGAATGAAGCGACATGGCTTGTTGGCATTGGACGAACAAATTATAGCGTAAAAAGAATGGGAAAGAAAGAGAACTGCTTGTAATTTAAATAGAATCCATTACAAATGTGAAGGGTAATTGGTGAAATTGAGGGCAATTTGAATAACGAGAGTCTTATATTTTTGTATCTATAATTTATCAGGTTGGAGGCATCAAGGCATTTGGTTGTTTCTTAGCGGAAGACTACTTTTTTGCCAAATCGATCACCGATAGAGGTTGGAAAATAACGATATCTAGTCAGCCTGCTTGGCAGAATTCTGGTTACTGTGATATCCAGTCATTTCAGACCCGTATTTCACGGTAGGTTTGAATATTCTAAATGTATGCGGTGACTTTGCCAAAATGATGATTTCACCATTTCAAAAGGATTTAAAACATGAGCAGTAACGGTATGGAAATAATGTTCTAAATGTTCTGATACAGATGGGCAAAACTACGATTCGCTATGGTTCCACCTACAATTCTTGCCGAACCATTTTCTGAGTGTATGGTTCTCGGAATCTGTGTGGCTTTCGCTACACGTGTTCTCTTCCGCTGGGACCCCATAGTTGTCTTTCTTGTTCACTTGCTCATATGGTGTATTATGGATTGGTTTCTGCTTCGTTCAGTGCAGGTAATCACTTTTTTTCTCTCTCTTTCAAAAATAAATCTTTAAGTTGCCAAAACAGGATGTAGTTTCATGCTTGGCTGTTGACTGGAAAACAAATTATAATATCACCTTCCTTTTTTTTCTCCACAGAACGGAAACATCCCATTCACAAAGTTTGAATTCGTGCTGGCATGGTTGTTTCGGGAAGTTTCCGCTCCGTTCCTCTTCATCCACTCACTTCTCTTCCCCAACATCCGCTGGCGTCAAGGCTACTATAGACTTCAATGGGGAGGCAGAGTCGAGGAAATTGCTCCAAAAGTTAAACTGTAAAACGATTAGTTAAGTCATGAAAACGTAATTTTTCTATACTCAAATCATTTGTATCAAAAATTCAAATCAATTATTTGGCAACGATTCAAAATTTACGGTTACAAAAAGTGTTGGAAGACAGCGCTTACAAAATTTTTAGTATTTATTAGCTAGCAAAAGAATTTAAAATATTATAATTATTCTTCCGATTGATAATCAAAATCAAATTGGTAATGTAACAAGGATGATGTATGTAATTTGTATGCATGACCATAATGCTGTTCACTACTCTCTGGAGGCATTTTGCTACCATAAAAAGGCTGTTTAATGTGAGAAATAAAAATATACTCATATTGTCTACAAACACATTTTGTCCAGCTAGATGGACAACGTAATATTGGAATCAGTCGGTGAATAAGTCGATTACTAGTTGATTTTAAGTATACATCTATAGAATTAACTAAGAACTATGAAATCTATGTAATAATTAACCGTATAAAAAAATTATTGTACATAAGGTATATATTTACACTGTTTATTGTAACGGATGAAACACGGTCAATTCAGAGGTTTATAACACTGTGAACATTTTTATAATGACTGTACTAACTTAAGTACTTGAGTGCATACAAAAACAGCAACATCATCGTAAAGCGACCTGAATCAGGTTTCTCATTGGAGATGAGACTCATTTTAGTTTGGAGACGACTTTGTCTGGTAAAAGCGAACATTTTTTGTAAACAAGTGAGACAAACAGTGACATGGAAGTCTACTCGTTTAATGAAAAAAAATTAAATTGTGATGGGCTAGACCGTAAGATGATTCTGCACTGCATTATATAAGGGTTGTCAGCGTATAGGAAAATTTTACACTAAGAGTAAAAAAATTAAGACAGAATTTTGAATACGAAAGAAAAATAATAATATATTGCAGTGCAATCCCGTTGTTTCGTCTTGTTTCGCCACACACACACACAGTGAGAATTTGATATACAAAATGGCTCAGAAAAAATGGTGTTAGTTCTTTGGACCATGAAAAGACTTGGATTTTTCTAGTTACTTGGAGTAAAGAGAGGATTGGAAGATTATGAATTGTTTTGTACCAAAGCCATATTATACTTATTAGCTAAATAGGCGCTGATTTCCTGATATTATTGGTCGGTTAAGTACTTGTTCGTTTGTGCACGAAGTTGTGAGAGGATTCTGGAAGGAGCTTTGAGCAATTCTCAGTGCACAACAAACAGTATACAAATGAATTAGAGTTGAGTTGTTTAGTTTTTAGTTTCGTGAATAGGAACATAATATATTTATTTGCAAAAGCATGAGAAAGTTAATTTATTATTCTACTATTATATTGCGTTGCTATATAATTCACATTTTTTGTGATGATGAAGCATGGCCGATTGAATTTGAAATTAGTCTTGGAAAAGAAATACCTTTGGGTTCGTTGAAAATGAAGCGTTGTAGTTTCGCAATAACTAGTAGAGTTGCAGAAATGCAGAATATAGTAGAAAATTACCTCAAAGAATTATTGAATTGCAATTTAGGTTATATAGCTTGATTAAGTTATTTAATGATGGTTAAACGAATGACGTATGTATATTAGATTTCGTACACATTATTTTTTGTATTTATCTTAAGTCAGATTAGAATGCGTTTTTAGGGGATGCTTCGTAGAGATGTATTTGGTGTTCTAATTATATGAAAAAAAAATATTGATGAATGAAGCCTTCCACTATAAATTTCATTTGAGGGGTAAATGGAGAATATTATGCGTTGAAAATAATTACCATGTTATCTATCATCATTAGTCTAATAATTACATTATCATTATGATATATACATACATATATGGTAAACGTCCAATGTCCACAAATATCTTCCTACAACATATTTTTACATGATCTCATATTTTTGTTACACTCAAATATTTTGTTGATTTTGTTGTGTAGTTTCGGCAGTCATGCATTACATTATGTTGTTGTTATTAACAAATAATGATATTATTATTAAATACTACAATTGTTATAAAATATAATTATCAACTTTATTACGTAGACCGTTTGAAGTTTCCAAGTAGTAGATGTGGTGATTGATATTATTAACTTCCATTTTGATGTATCCACTTTTTTCAGTTTTGTTTTCGAGAAGAAAAATAATATTTCAAGTTTTCTCTCAATTCTCTCCATTACCTTTTTTAATGAAAGCCTCATTGGAACAAGTCTTGAATATCTCTAGCGTGTTTAGTCTACATTATTAAGTGAAAATTCCATCATTAACTACTTCCTTCAGAGCCAATCCATTTCACCATCCTCCTTTTCCGTAACGTATACTTAAGTGCGCACCTTACTTATTTCAAAACATTTATGCTGAATATAATATTTAAAAAACTTCTGTCGAGTCTGCCGCAAATTTTGTAATTTTTCAGTAATAAATATCATTCCTTTATGCCTTTCACGCATTGATAAAGAAAATACTATAATTGAAATTAATTCTTTTTGCATAGTTTTTTATTGCTCATATATTATTCATCTTCCATTCTTTTCTTCACAAACTGCTGATTCCAAGGACGGAATTATTGTCACATAAGTACAAAATTATATTACTGTGCTTGTATTCAATTGCCTTTCAATTCATCTTTAACTAAAATATGTTGCATTTCTGCAAACCACACAGTTATGCAATCGAGTGGGGCAAAATGAGAATTCATGTACCTATTTTTTTGACGACATCGCAGAATTCTCATGCCTACATACTTTACTCGTGCATGCATGTATAAATTGACGAAAAATAAAGAAGGTCCCGGAAATGCAAGCATGATTAACAACAAAGTGTTAATGCATTTCTCAACTTAAATTCTAAGCGAACTCTGAAAAGCCCGATGTAATAACCGGACATTTTATGGTAAGGAGTTAAATGCATTTTTTACGAGACAGCGCATAATAATATGGCATACTTTTAATGTGCCATAAATTGTAAATGCCAGTCTAACAAGAAAGAACCCGAAAAACGGAAGGGATGAACAAAGAGAACATCGATGAAGGACATCAGTATTCAAAGATGCGACAACTGTTTCCTCCCACCCCATCTCCACAGTATCAACCATGCCAGCAATGGAATTCCAAGAGCGAATCTGGTATTATAATCTTCTGATAGCGTATCAGATAACATGCCAATTTTGTTTTCATACCGAATAGTCCCCAGAGACAGAATGTTCCTTACCAATTTTTGTGCTATGCATGCATATGTCTATAAGAGAATTTGAAGATTAAAAGCGTGATATATCATGATAGTGAGTGACAGGAAGGAAATAATGGAAAATTCAAAAATATAATCGAAAAAGTGTCCTTGATTTAGGAGACATGAAAAGGTATTCATAGCTGGAAAATATTTTTTCGCGGAGAGATGTACCTCTTTATCTAGATAAAAGAACGGATAAATTGGACAGTAAACAAACTTCCATACTAATATCTCGCACCATCTCACAAAGCTCTCAAAGCTGCAATACATAATGCAACTTGGAGCTAAAAAAAATCAATGGACATGGAACATAAAAAAGTCGCTAGTCTTTCCTTCAACGTTGTTAACAACGACGACAAATTCGGAAATTATAATATGAAAAATATTTTATTGACCATATACAAAGTTGATTTTGCGTTAATGCTGTGATAACCTTGAACATGTATGTCTTGTTTGAAGAGTAAAAAAAAAGATAAAAGCATTCTCCTGGTAACTGGAATGTGGTCCCGTATTTATTGCTAGAAACGGGAAAAGGAAATTGCTTCTGATGGCATAGCGCATAGTAATTGCAAAAGAGAATGCATGCTGAATCCTTGCCATCGGCTGTGTTGGGTTGGGGTTCTATTCAAATGCGTCACATGAGTGTTCATGCTCATTGAAAATGAAGACATTATATAGTGTTGCGACGCCAAAATAAAGTCAAAGATTTACAATAAATCACACAAGTTGATCAACCTCAAAACGCGGTCCTGGTCATGATTCAGAGGCACCTTTACACCTCTGCATATTAAGAAAATCTTTGAGCACAACATGACATAACAGGCCAGTGGGTGGAATGCTATCTATCATGATATGTTACGCTATACAGGTTTTACTCCTATCATCAATCTTTTCATGTTTACACTTGTATTTGCTCATTTCTATAAGCATTCTTTTTCAAGGTCTCGGTTTCAAATAAAAAGAGATAATTCATCAAAAAATTATTTCATGATAACCCTTTCGCCTATCTTTAGTGCTAGAGTTATTGAATAGTTATTATATTAATAGGCAACGAAGCGGTCTATTGACTGCCATAATAATCTTTCTTTATCTCTAAAGATTCTATAGGCATCTCCTTGGATACTTATGGACGATACAATTGAATCGTTTAATATTGGGGAGCACTACATAGTTACCAACCACTACTATTGTTAGTAACCACAATGTAATCTCCTTATACATTTCCTGTTTATGGGCAGTTAGAGCAAACATTTGTTGTAGCTGATTCAAGCTAAGCACAAGCACTGCCTAGACATCTTATCAAGTTTTGCTTGACATGTATTTTTATGCGCATACATGTACTTGTACATACCCAATGCGAGTTTGCGATGTTATGATTACGTGATTAGTGATTTGCCACTAAATGCAACCAAGTGCCAAGTGCCATGCCATCATCAACAATTCAATGCCAAACATTTCGCAAATGTGGCTATTGCTTCAACTTCCGTTTTTCTTGCTCTAGTACACTGCATAGGTCGTATCGTATGTGTAGGACTTCATCATTTACAAAGTATGAAGTATCTAGCATTCGAGTAAAAAATCGCGAAATGAAAATTGTTCACACAGACCCTTTAGATTTGGTATTCCATCCCATTGTCCCTACACAATGTCACGTAACTAAATATTATGCATTATTTTCATTTTCAGTTCAATGCTATGTATTTTGATGTAATGTTAGCGGATTTCGGAAATGCTCGCTCACGCTCATTAGCACTCGACAAAGGTGTCTGCTACTTTTGCAAATTGCAACAATTACCGGATGTTTATATTATACTTGTTTCTATAAATAGTGTCATAAACTGTTCATGCTTGATAAATGAGCATTATGGTCTTAATGGCATAATATCCGCTATAAGAATGTGACATGAACTGAGCAATGAAAAATTAATAAATAATCTTCAAAATGTTTGCGGATTTTAGTTCAAGATTCATAATGTGTGTGTTAATTTTGGAGTGGTGGAAATTTCTGAAATATATTTTGAATGTTACTTGTACAATAAAACATTTGTGACCTTTACATACATTTGCTTTAAAGCATTACGTTGGACTCCCATGGATACGGAAGGTAAGACTGCAGAGGCCTAATCTAGAAGGGGAGGACAATGAATGTAAACATCACTAAACCATTAGGGTGTTCCAAACGCATTGCATTTTTTCAAGATTTTTTTACTATGTTACCATGAACCATGGGAAAATGTACATTAGTTAGTACAAGTATACATGTAGTTCCTTAAAATGTAAGTTTTGTTTGGGAAAAAGCAATGTAATCGGAAATCTAATGAACAAAATGAAAGAATCGACAATCAGCATGCACTTAGTGTGTAATGCACACTCCCATTTTCATTTGAGGGATTGCTTATACAATCCCAATTTTAAGATAATGCCTTGGTAATGACGGTAACCTAAGGTTCCGATAAGCGTAGCATGCAGTGTAGATAATCAATTTTACAGACTTTCGATGTTTTGAATTTCAGTTTACAATATTATTTTCCCTTGTTCGTATCTGCATTCGAGGTAAGTCCACAGCAAATTTGTCAAGCTGGCGTTTGTGTGAGAGTTTTATTACATATTGCGTCTCCCTTTCATTATTTTTATACCGTTGTCAGTTTTCGAGTACATGATTCAAAATCAATCACCTCTGTGAAAATATTCATTGCATTTATTCATGCAAGCATTTTAATAGATATAAGTCATTTGTACAGCATCCCCATCTTCATTATTGTAGTTGATGGTTCCTTACAAAGATATACTTTCCTTTCATTCATTCACGCTTTCTACGTTACATTCACTGATTGATGATGGATTATAAATAATACGTTTTATGATGCCCATTATTCCTAATGTAATTAACGCGAATGCGCACACTTATAAGCACGGAAGGGGCAAGCTAGTATAAAGTCGTTAGTCGATATGTTACTGCAGCTGCAGCAGAAACACTAAATATAATTTAAACCCTTTTTTCCTCAGGTAAATAAGCACGCCAAAGATTTTGATTGGCAATTATATATCGACTCATGTAAAATTAGATTTCTCCGAATATCTGACACTTGAAATCTTTCCCATCATCATCCAAACAAATTAATTTCTGCACGTGCATACAAATGAAATGCATATTAAGAAGAAGCCATTCAACCACAAATGCAAACAATATATGCCAGCTTCATTTCTTTGTTCCATGTTTTCATAGTGCTCAGCAAGAGTGATGCAACATTATGCAATATAGCAATATAGCACATTCCTAGAATGTGGAATGCAAACATTTACTGTAGCATCCACAAGAAGATTCTCAACATATATGATCCATCTTATTATGTAAGAACAAATTAATATGCTTCCAAAATGTATGTACACAATGAGAAGAACAATTACATACAAAAATCATGACTCTTTTTGATAGCAATCACATAAGTAATCATATCTCTCTCTCTCACACACACAACATTGCCCCAACACTAGAGACAGGTAGGCAGTTAAAGTTACACTTTCCAGAGGAGTTTAAGCATGCAATGCAGTCGTGACATCATCACGATCACCATATATCCTGAGAATCCTTCAGAAAATTACAACCCAAAGCCAACAACAATAGTCAAGTTCACTCCACATCATCATCTCACCATCACATTCGTCAGAGATTCATTTTCATCATATCACATTCGCCAACAAAAGTGGAAGTCCTTTTTTTCCTCTTTTTTTATCTTCTCCTCCTCCTCCTCCTCTTCATCTGCTTTACTGCCTCCTCCTCCATATCTCATCTACTAAAAAAACGCTCACACACAAATTGGCTATAGTTTCGTTTCGTCCGCTACTGATCTTCTGTGATCTCCGTGTGTGGTGGCTTGTCTTGTCTCTTCTCTCGTGGAAGTACATTTTTTAACAGTCTCTCCTCTACACTCTCATTCTTCCTCTATGAGCTTGTGGACAGCTGCAAAAATCTTCCAAGGACGCCGTTCTTTCAGAGTAGTGAGCTGTGAGCTCTAACGCGCTGCTAGAGAAAAAAAAAAGATTACAACGATGACCATTTTATTGTCCACATTATTAAATTACACAGCTATTTCACCTTAAAACAGGATATCATCATAAAAGCATTAATATTAATATACAGAGCGGTAGTTCAACTTGTGGACAATATGCAATAAAAAAAATAGCATAGGAAAAACGACAGCTAGCAGAACGATCGCATCATCACTTTGTGTTCATGTGTGGAGTTTTCCTCTTTTGATCACACGTCTTTTCTGTTGTGTTCTTACTTCTTGTGTATATGCAGAGCAGTACAAAGTAGAAGGCAGACAGAGAGAAGAGTGGAGTGGAGGGTCATATGTTGATAGAAGGTAATCCAACCAAAAACAGATCGACGAGAAGGTAAAAAAGAAAATTATATGCAGGAGGACAGGACAAGTTTTTCTTGTGGCTCGTTTTCTGCTGAAGATTCTTTTCAAAAAAAGTTTTTTTCTCCGGTATTTCGATATACTGCGTGTTCTCTGCTAAATGGGAGATGAGCAGATAAGGAAGGAGTATCGATCGTTCGAGTGGTGAGTATCGTGCGTGTGTGTGACGAGTTTTTTTTGTGATTGTTTTTAAATGGTCGTTACCGACTTGCTACTACCTCCAGCCAAGGAAAACAGTGAATTGGCAGTTGGAAGAATGTGAGTGGATTAGAAGAAAAAATGTATAATAATTTGTAATTGTAGTAGATTTGGCAAGGAAGAGTTTCATTTTTTGGGGGATTGCACATTATGCTTTTATTGTAGTGGTGTTAGGAAAGTTTGACATTGCACAACTAAATCTAGACTAGGTATTTAACTAACTGGAGCAGTTAGTGGTGTAGGTATGCATTATGCATGGTGTAGGATCTCTGGTAAGAGTTGATAGTGAGCGAGAGTGACTACTGAATGGATAAAATGTGTAGAGTAATATGAAGGTTGTTACCGCATCATCATTAGCAAGGCAAAAAGCTTGATTTGAGAGGAGGCAGCAATGAACGCTAAAGTGAAGAAAGTATTGCTTTGCATATCAGATCAGTTTATAATATGTAGGTTATATAGTCATCATAGTCATGTCTGAGTAGTTGTTTAAGTGGTTGATTAGTATGTTTGATGATGCTTGCTGGATAAACATACGAAAATACACGACGACGAGACAGTAAACACGGCAAGTGATGCAATATATTGATGATCCTTTAAAAGTTCGAGAGTGGCAGGTTGTTATAATGTGCTTGTTTTCTAAGTGTTGTGTGGGAATATGGATCATCGTAAATTATAATTATTGGCTATGTGATACTTTTAATGTCAAATGACTTAGTAGGTAGAGGTAGGTATAGAGAATTGAGTGTTTGGTTACAGTAATTTTCTTATCATCTTTGAGTTTTGCACTTTGCACGAAGCTGCCATTTAGCAGATCTCGGGTAAATGTGAGTGAACGCTGGAATTGACAGTGCAGCTTGTCTGTTTGATAAGGAAGGAGAATAATTTTAATTTTATACATGTTGATGTAGTAGCTAAAACACTGTGATATTATGATTAAGTTGAGACTGTCTCATATTATCTCAATCGAAAGCAAGGTCTCTTGAATTAAATGAGCTCATTTAGTATGCAACTTTAAATTGTGGTTGGAACACAGGTTTTTGCACTGGAATGTAAGTAGTATAATCTTGAAGTTAAAGAAAGCAAATAATAGTATACCTACTTGACGCTCCTAAAGTGGTTTTCGGGAGGTCGAAGGTGATTGGTGGTGGAATCTGATAAATTTCTTGAATTCATCCATCACGTTTAGATGGATAGTTGATAGTGCTGTTAGGCTTAATGTTCTTTGGTTGTTGGTCAGTAAAAAAATCGATAAATATATGTTGTCCAAATTTGTGCTCATTTTGTAGAAGCATCGTCACAGTCATGAGATGTTTTGACATTGACTGACCGCTCATCGCACCAGGTTTTATGTGACGTGGATAATTGTTGAGACTGCTATTGTTGTGTGTTGGACTTATCAGAACAAGCCAACGGATGTCAGTGTCCAGCTAGGAATTTCGCGGGTGTTTTGCCTCTATTAGTAAGTCTTCTGCCCATTTAGTCAACAAGACACGAGCACTGGTCCAAAAACAAGGGAATCATGGGTGACACCGAAGGGTGAGCATAAAGAATAAAAATTCATTATTGTTAATCACAGTCAACAGAGCCGTTTAAATTTAGTGTAGACATGAATAAGTGAATGGTTTAGGGAACAGCTAATCTGTTATACTTCTTCAAACGACACTTTTCACATTTTTTAAATTAAATTGGCATTCAATTTGTATAGTTGATAGTTGATACAAAGGGAATTAAAATTGGTTATAATGTAAACAAATCCAAGATTTTTGTTAATAATATTTGTGTATGTATAGCCATGTAAGTACTACTCAAAGCTGTTTTGTGTAGTATAGTGTAAATTGAAAATTCCTAATTTCTCGTGTCTTTTTGTTTTCCATGACTCATCAGGTTATGGCGAGTTGTCTGCGCCTTTTTTAGAACCATCTTTGTCTTGGTGAACAATCTGTATTGTATTCCCACCTACGTAGTGTGGTGCTTATTGTTCCAACCTGTTTACTTTTTGAATCCGGACCTGTATTGGCACTACGAAGGAATCTTCTTCGATTGGCTATTGACGATGGTAGCATTTTGGAGTTATTCTGCTGGTTATCGACGTAAGCAATTTTTAAAATAAAAATAAAGACTACCACTAAAAGGTCACTAAAACATGTTATCATATGATTTATAGTTGTCGAAACTGGTGACATTATTGATGGTCTATGTAATGACGAAACGCTGGTTTTGGTCAATCATCAATCCACAAGTGATGTCCCCCTTTTGATGCATTGTTTTGGTTCTCGACGACGTTTGCTCGAAAAATTAAACTGGGTTATGGATGCAGTATTTCAGTACACAAACTTTGGCATTGTTTCTACACTTCACGGCGACTTCTTTATCAATGCGGTATGTGTTTATGGTTGCATTTAATTTACGTGGTTTTGAGCTTTTTTGATGATTCTCATGATTTTAATCTATTCTTCTAAATTCCTAGGGTCGAGATAAAAGAGAAGCCTCACTAAAAGATTTAGAAAACTACCTGAGAACAAAGTGGTTACCTCGTAGACGGAAGTGGTTAGTGTTATTTCCCGAAGGAGGATTCCTTAGAAAACGGAAAGATGCTAGCAAGCGGTCAGCGACATAATATTATGATTTCGTATACCTATTTGGGTAGTTAATTATATTTAAAAATGTTGAAACTGACCTTAAATCTTTAATGTACCACAGATACGCTGAGAAAATGAAGTTACCTAACCTTGATTATGTCACTCTTCCACGCTTGGGGGCCATCCAGACAATAATAAACACACTCGGGGAAGGAGGTTCAGGAGATGGTGAGTAGCCTCATCGAAAAATTAAACACAATTACGAAAAGGTCCGAGTTCGAAACATATTCAACAATTTGATATATTTATCTCCCTGAATAATAGATTCAGTCAAGGTACATCGCCTCAAGTATATTGTGGACATGACAATCGCGTATCCTAATGGGGAGCCACTAGATTTGGGAAATGTTATCAGCGGATATGCTCCACCTTGCAACATTCGAATGCACTACAAGATTTACCCACTACCTGAGGTGATAAATTAAAGCTATTTTATGGACTTTCAAAGATACCTCATTCATATTCCTTTTACCTATTAACTTACGATAATAATATGATCATGAAACGAAATTACTGTCCAGGTACCACATGACAAGCCAGAAGAACTACAGACGTGGCTTTACAATTTGTATATTGAGAAGAACAATATGTTAGGTCATTACTATCGAACTGGAACTTGGAATCCCGAATTCAGTAAAATCGATATAAATAGCAGCCTCCAGAAGCAGGAGTCACTGGAGAGGGATGTCGAAAATGCAAATAAAACGATAACTCCTGGATCAGATGTTGTTGATGAAGCTCGAAGCGTCCCATCTTTAGTAGATGAGGATGGGTTACTGCGTCGACGCATCCCCCCTGTAGAAAGCGTTCACGCTAAGTTAAATGACACTGAGCTTATTCCTGAACAGAAGGGTAGTAGCAAGCAGTGCTCAGTAGAAGAGGAGTGCATACATGAAACGAACGCTGAAGAGAAACGCGAGTACAACTCAAAAATCATACATCTCGATTTGCTCAGAGTAATGATCCTCCATGCTGTATTTATACTATCGACGACGGTACATATACTGATGGTCAGGAATTTCTATTCCATGGTTACCAACTTATGATACCACTGATCTACAGTCGTTGCCGTCTGCTCTATGGCATAATCAATCGCATTTTTTGTGTCAAATTTTGTGCTACTACAATTTTCAATTATTATTGTAAAACAAACAAGATCTAAATCTCATATCTTATTTATCAAAAGTGTAAGCTTACTTCCTTCATCCTTATCTCTGTGTATATTTTAGCCCTCTCTAATTCATAGCATTTATATCCTATGCATTTTTTGTTTCTGTTAATAATATTATTAAGTCGTTATAGTCATTAATGGTAAAAGAGACGTTAAATCTCCAGTAAAGGTATGCGTATTTTGAAATGTGTGAAGTAAATTTCGCGTTGCGGCAAAGTGTGAAATCTGTGCCCATAGAAACGGTGTTCTACAACTTTGTTAAAACCTAAATTGAACTTTCTCAGCTAAATTAGAAGAGTAATGAGTAATTCATAACATGACAAAAATAACTTTAAAATTATGTGAAGTTTTCCAGCATTCTCTATCGATTTTGAGTTACAGATATTTGAAATTAATACAAACAAACAAACTTACAGTAAAAAACACATAAACCTATACTATTATAATGTTTGAAGTATCTTAGAAAAATACATATTTCAAAATACGGATGCCTACATGGGAGTTATCTTTATGTAGATAAAGTATTATAGATTTGTTCA
Source organism: Willowsia buskii (assembly GCA_034700685.1). Taxonomy (NCBI): domain Eukaryota; kingdom Metazoa; phylum Arthropoda; class Collembola; order Entomobryomorpha; family Entomobryidae; genus Willowsia; species Willowsia buskii. The sequence goes on along the minus strand of JAQIXW010000054.1, from coordinate 8,037 downwards.
TTTATTTAATATCGCTAATCGTTAATACTGTGGTATGCCTTAACTGTTGTAGAGAGGAATTCGTTCCTCAAAATCATGTAATCATGGTTTTGCTTAGTCTTAATTAATAGCTAGATGTTATGTGCTGTGCACTCGTGTATAACATTGTTAAAAAACTGCATCTGTTGTTATCTGATATTATGTTCCCTTGTGTGTCAATTTAACTGGAAGTAGTTGTTTTGAAACTTGTGAAATTTTGCTACTATGTGCATGTGCCTTACAGTTGTTGGTAAAGGCAGTTAACAAAGTTTTTTAAGTTTTGTCAACACGTTGTTCATATTTTTATGAATTGAGCATTGTTGATTTTTTTTCGGTGAAATCTGTTTTACAAAGTTAAGACGCTGTACAGAGTTTCTTGTAATTTATCACAACTGGTGCTTTATAAACCAATGTATAATGTATAATAACCACCATATCATCGTCAAAGGCTAAGTCATAAATTCTTCTACTAGTTGTATTTTTATTTTCAAGTACATTCTATAAGTTGGTAGCTACCATTCTCCCTATATGTTACTTTTCAACTGCTGGAAATGTACTAAAATCATTCTTACGTTTGATACAAAGGGGCTGAATCCTGTGTGTAGATATAGCAGCGGTAGTCAGAATAAATGTGTCTTTTATTTCCCTAAATACTACCGGTTACGTGTTACAATGTACATGGAACTAATCTAAAATTTTGCGGTGGATCTCAAGAGAGTTCGGTATTTTGTGAATTACATACCATTAGGAGTCGTTGACTTATCTAGTGTACATCGAGTGATTTCAATGCGGTATGAAGAACTGAAGGGCGTATTTTGCAAAATGAAGTAAAGGAAAACAGACAGTTTTCCAGGAATGAAATTCTGAGATTTAGTCCCAAAAGCCATGACTCAGGACTCTCGAATACTGATACTACTAAACTAACGTAACTATTACGGAAACATGGAATTAACGAATATTATCATTAGAGTCAATATTTAAATTCCTGTCACAAAGAACACCAAATATGTAGAAATATCAAATGTACTCGGATGACTTTGTGGGTATCTATCGAAATATTCAAACTCAGGATTACCATATTCAGAAAATACTATTTAAAGAGTATATTATGGTATCTATAGCATGTTACTCAATGTAACAACCACAAAAAATCACAGGTTGCCTCACATTTTTTGCATTATAATTTACATTCTTATTATCTTTACTATTTTAATTGTAATTTCACAGTATTGCTTTGGAATTTCCTTCGTACTTTACATGCATAGTGACGGTTGATGTTGTTGTTAATGTTGTAAGCGTGTCTAAAAGTAGAAGCGGCAGAAGCGCGACAAATTGTTTGTTTATGGCATTAAATAAAATATTACAAATATAATAATAAAATATAATAAATATATATATATATATACCTAGATACAAGGTATTAGATGTAGAAGAGTTTTCTCAAAATTCCAACTGAAAAAATTGTAGTTTGTCCGAAATACACACTGCATTTTAATTGTCTGTGATAGAAATGTCACTTGGCTGCTCACCTTTTGTGGGAGTTAAGAATTGATGAACCAAAGGCCTTTTTATGGGGGATGTTTAATTCTTGAAGATTCACTATGGAAAATGTTATGTGTTGAAGGGGTTAAAAATGTAACAAAAGAGTATTTACAAAGTTTAAGTAGTAGTTGTTTGTCATGTATGTGGTAGTACTTATATTTTGTGTCAGTGCGATGATACAATGTATTGTAACATATACAATTAAACTAAAGGTTTTAAGCGATGTAAAAGAAAATAGGTGCTGGTGGTGGTAATAATGTGGTCACTTGGGATTAAATTTACCAATATCTCAAACAATGAAGGAATATAAGATGTATGATGACACCCGTCCAAATGTTTTCCACATGTTCCACACTACATTTTTAGAAGTTGTTAAGAGATTAATATATGTAGATAGGTACTTACAGTTACAGTGGTAGTCTAAAAAAAGATAGAACACCCATTGTGAGTTTCGTCGTTGCTACGCTTACTCGAAGTAACTTGATTGATGATTCAAATTTACATTTTTCCTAGAACTGAGATTTTTTTCTTGTATACAAAGTTCTTCTTGCCCTAATCCTTCCCGTCTTTGGATAGACGACACTTTCGATACCGTAAAATTTCAAAATGCGTTCAGTGATAATCTCCCTATCTTAAGTCTTCGTTTCTTCTTTCGATTCTGATTTGTTAATACTTGATTTAAGTAACTGAAGCTCAGTTCTTACAACGGGCCATGTTATGGCTTCGCTGTAAAGCTGTCAGGTTATGCGTGATAGTATTGCGTTTAAATTTTAAGCTCTCAAGATTTATAGTCAGCTATTTCCGTTTCTTTACCAAATCAAGGAAACGGTCTATAGTAATTAAAAATCCACACTTAGTCATTTTTGTAATTCATTTTAACTTGGTTGCATTTGTACGCGTGTAAAAATTTAAAATTCTAGACCAACGTAGCAGTCATAAATCAAGATTCAGAGCAAGTTACAATCCTGTATTACTACACAAATGATAACAAAACTGTTTAATAAACAGGGGCGGTAGTACATATTTTGACAAGCCGACTCATTGTTAATGCAAGAAAATAGTATTGCGTAGTGTTGATTTTAACGAGTTCGTGTGAATTCCAAATCTTTGTTTCATTGAAAATGCTAGCATGATTTTTATGATTCTTGGTAAGCTTTTGTTTTTCGAGAGTTCGACCAATTATTTGTTGATATTAGCTTTCTTAATGCAAGCCCAAATTGAAGAGTAAATTTACTTTACTCTTTGGTCTCCAAAACGGCTGTCCCATGAAAACGTGAAAGCGATTCGAGGAGGTACCACATTGACTAAATATTTATAATTAGTTCGCATTGACTCTATCAGGTAATTTATACGGTTAATGTGCAACTTGAAGGTGGAGATAGTATAATTTTCATACTGAATTAGCAATAGCGTCTTGGCAAATTACGAATGAATGCTTGAAATAATTTTTTAAACGGAATGAATGTATAAGGGATGAATGAAAAATACCATAATGCATTTTGAATAAGTTTGTAATAAAACTTTCTGTTTGCTCGCATAATTATGGAGAAGGACTTGATAGCGTTTAATCATTTAGTTTGTTGTGGTTTGAATGAGGGAAAATATGAATAATAAACGACCATAGGCGCAATACATTCGTAGCTACTGACATGCTACATAACTAGAATAAATAGCCAATCAAATTAAGAAAAGTGATGATGTATTTAAAACTGATTATGACAACTCACAAGAGTAAGAGTAAAATAGTTATACTGTATGTTATAATTTAAAAGAATTGCTTTTAAAGTAACATTATTACATGGATTCATTATGCACCTTATACTTAACACATTCAATGTTGCGTTGAGTAAAATGTGTAATACCTGCAACCTAAAGGAATAAAAAAGATGATTGAACATGTTGTTACGTTAGCGCTGCCGAGACGGCGAAGGTGGAATAGTCATCAAACTACCTGCAATACTATAATATTATATTCACAATTATAGAATGTTACGCATGTATATATGTACCTATCATCTAGATGTAACAGTTTATTATTAGTTATTGTTAATATTAGTTATTACTTTATGTATCTCTTTTTATCTCTCAATAATTAGTATGAGTTATGTTCAAGTTCACATTATAATTTAAAAGTAGAGTCTAGAGAAGATGTGCCTGTTGTTTGTGAAAGTGATGAAATCTAAAGAATGAATAAATAAGAATGTTATATAACATTTTGAGTCAAAGCCAGTGAAATAAAAATAAAACAATGAAGAATATTAACAGATTGTGTAATTTGGACCGGGCTATTCATTTAAGGAACGAAGTTGAAAATTTTAATTTGGTATTAACTAGTTGATCACATTATTAACCATTTTCAAAATGAGTAAAACTTCTGCCAACTTCGTTACACCGCTATTATAATCATAAACCTATCATCCATTTAGCTTCCATTATATGCATTTTCAACATTTTCATAGGTTGTAGGCATTTACAGGTACACATGTATGTATCTGTAATAAAAAGCAGATTCATTCATATAGGATATCCTTTTTTCGAAAGCACGTATGGACGTATGTATTTCGCTTCTGGCACTAGTTCCATTAATGATTATTAATCACTTTAATTGCTTATGGGGAACGAAAATCCGAAACATCTGTGGACACAAGTGTTTTTGATTTAATCATCGGTCGAACAACCCAACGGGTACAATTGGCTTTGATGAAAACCAGAAATCTTTCCTAGCCAATGAGCGACTGTCGAGACGAATGACAATGACACGGTAAATAAGATTTTAGCAACGGTTGACGATAAAAAGAAAAGCGATTTTCGTCTTAAACCTAGAATCGAAAAAGTGTGCCAGACCTTACATTTTAGTAAGTTACAAAAATAGTATTTTTTTTCTTTTTGTACGTACCATACTTTAAGTTCATATTCATTATTGCAATGAAATGTTCTATCAGAGTAAAACATATATATATATGCTTACTTTAAATATCGTCAATCTAGAATATTAGATACTCATGTTAAAGATACTTATACAATTTATCTGAACAAAGGTCATCATGAGAGATAAGTAATAATATTATGGAATACTACTGCATAATCGAATGAAACAACAATTTCCCGTTTTGTTTTGAAGATCGTTTTTCATTTTTTGAAAAATACATATAAAAAGCTGACTAATGATTAAATATATACCTATTCTAAAGCCGTGCTGTGTAGAAATTGGTACACAGAAACGTCCTCATTTAAACCCCATTTTATGGTTTTAAGCAAATACAATACAATGCATAAAAGCATATGTTACAGAAACCACAAAGTAAATAGCCAGGTTAATCACTTACAATACAATATTTTATTTGAGATGTACTGTTATGATTATAAAATTTTGGAACGATCACCTACTCCCTCCACAACGTGCCTACCAATACCAACCACCTGCCTATGTATTTCCTAACTATGACTATGGCTGCTATAAACTTTCATTTTGGCCGCAAACAATTTTTATTGGAATTACAGAAATAACTTTTAAATAAATAATAATAAGCAAACAATTACTTGCAAATGTTACCACTCCTATTTCCACCTTCCATCTTATAGCGCTGTTTAAAGTTCATTTTGGAACAATTGAACCGGGTAGATTTTTGCATTGGTTGTTATGAATTTTTCTCTTCAAATATTATGGCCTCGTAAACTTTTTTATTTTTCAACAAAGGCAAACGAATGGTCTATACAGAAATACAGAGTCTGTCCTATCAAATATCTTTTGAAAATCGTTTAGCACTGTGATAGTGATGGGTTAACACAAGCGAGATGAGATGATTTAACCACTTTGTCCATTGTTGGATGCACTCCGCTTGCACATGGAAATGAAAAACAAAAAAGTCTGTTTCTACCAACATGAGAGTGTTTGGCTGACATTAATATTTAATATTTATTCATGTGGTTCCAGATACTATCCGGATACTTGGTTGATCGTAATTTATTTTATTTATTGTTCTTGTCTGGACGTACGATTGAATACATTTTCGGAAAATAAACGAAACTGTAATAATGTCAGATGCATTGCTACGCTGGATCACTAACTTTTTTTTATTCCGTTTGAGCAATACCATTAATGGTTTCTACGTGCCAGGATCATAAAATATATTTCTAGCGCACAATGATCTACAGGCAAACCCAACATACAAGAATATAGTAGCCATTTTTATTGACATAATTAACAGTTAAAGTAGATAACTGGAAAGGTCACATTGTGCGTTTTAAATCTCCATCATCTATAATCCACTTATCAGTACAATGACCATCAAGCGCGAATACAGCATTTTACCTCAAGGGGAAAAGGACGATTTTCATCATCACGTTCGAGATGGCAGAAAAGGAGTTACATCTCAATATTTATGTTTGTTTACAGTGATAACTGTAGTGATTATACTCATTTTTGCTGGTGTTGCCACCCTCACAGCGTCCATGTTCTACTCTGACCAAATCTCAGCATCTTACCGACACTTTTGGTATAGTTATGAATCTATAACGGCAAATGACACCACAAACAGAAGCACCTCTGATGACTCATCCGTGATGGGAGGATCAAGAGATGAGACGACATCTGGTCCACAACGTAATTCAACGGATTACGCTGACCAGAATAACAAAACCTTTGATACATTTCGACATCATCATCTTCACAACCATCATGGCATTCATCACAATAGCAGCGACAGCTCATTTGACAACTATTCCACTGGAGAAAGTGACTTGCAAGGTTTTACAAATACAACCGGAAGAAACGGCACTGAAGAGGAAGACTCAGCAATGGATAGTGAGATAATCAACATGGAAGAACTGAAGGAAAAATTTGCAGAGACGATGAGAGATTTAGAGAAGGAGATGGAGGATATGACGGTTAGCATTTTTACCTAGTCGCATATTCGTAATAATTCCATATTTGTAAATGGTCAATGAAAATCATTGTTTTAATGTGAATCACAGGGCATCAGAAAAGCAGAATTTGTTGTCCCGATCTTCATGCTGACTTGTTTTCTCACGCTTTTCAGCGTGATCAGTCTTTGTTGTTGTGTAATGATGAAAAGGAGAGACAACAGACGGAGAAAACTTTTTGGGGTAAGGTGAAACAGTAAAAAGAGAAATTTATGTCGTAACTTGAAATCCCTTATTATATAATTTACAGTTAGTTAATGCCACATTCATATTTCGTTACAGAAACTAATAACGGATCTTCAGACAGGGGACTCAAAGACAGTGCTTTTGAATCAGTCTGATTTGGATGACTAACAAATTCTACAGAGTTCTACATTCATGTAAAGTATTCTCGTTTTAGTTAAGAAACTCTAAGAAATTACATCTGATAATTTCACTATATTACCGGAAGTTAGACTCTTTTAATTTGTGCGACAAAGCGGGGTTTAATGATTTGAAAGTTTTCTTTGGACATTAAATTATAAATGCCACGAGATTGTTGTAGGAAAAACGTAAAGTTTGAGTTAAAGTTGACCTAAAGTTGAGTCTATCCTTTTACTATAATTCTCATGGCTCAACGACCTTTTTCGCCGCAGAAAATTCGGGACATGTTTGGCATTTATCATCAAGCTTCAGCCGGTTAATATTTTGTTTGGCTTCAGATGCTCTAAATTGTTTGTTCTTTTTATTTAATTTGTATTTTAGTCATATATTATTTTGTATTTACTTAAGTAGAATTAAGTTTAAAATGTGCTTGCAAACATGGTTATATATTTAGCCTTAATTATTATGTAATTAGCAAAACCAGTTTTTTGAACTATTTGACATATGAATTCCTTTGAAAGCATATCGTATCCAAACATTTGACTCATGTAACAAGAACGTGTGCATCGTGAGCGTGTATGTGAAAATAATATCTGTACATGATATTTTAATTTGAATGAAATGCGTCGTAATAAAGAAGGATTAAAACTCTTGTTTTTATACAACAACAATTTATGCTTCGTTTGAGCTTAAATACTTTTTTCCTAATAACTCAATTTCCAGAGACGAGAACCGGAGAACCTAAGACAACCTTGTTCCAATAAAAACTACTAAACTTGTTTATTATTCTTACCTACGCACCAATAATATTTGGCATTTTATTTTTAGCCGAATATAGAATTGATAATTTGTTACTGGCAATGGGCAAAGCTTAAATTCAAAATTTGTTAGTTTAAAATAGATCATCATGAAATGCTTCCTAGAAGACTACCATGATTTGTTGTTGGAGGATTGTCGTGCTATTTAAAACTGTCATACATGCATTCAGTTGCGTTGATACGCTCAGGATATTTCCAACAGGAAAAAGCAACAAAGATTATTCTTGAGATGTGAATGTGGGCTTGTTGTATTCCCCCAAATCCAAATCATGGCGAAACACGTGTTCGACATCTCATCATCATCATCACACACCACCACCGACCACTTCTCCACTCTATTCAACGAAAAAAGCACGTTTTGGCACACTTCATT